>CM075173.1:129469699-129652142 GCA_037576465.1 Parascaris univalens | reverse complement strand
TTTCGCAGCGCGCTTGAAATATTTTTCACTGAACGTCAATTTGTTATGAATCAGTATGCCCGAGGTGTGAGAACGAATTGCATCAACTGATATTTCGTATTGACTCAAACGGAAATTCCCACCTCGACGTTCAGTTTTATTCTGCAACTAGTCACCTCACAACATATGGTAATTATGTAAAACGTTAAACAACTTTCGTCATTCTTTATAGAAGAGATAGATTACCACTACGTCAGTTTTGCGGGTCAAATGCATTAAGGTGTAGAACCTTTTTTACTTAGGCAAGTACGCAAGTGCTTGGAAATTATTCAAATAAGGAAATTATTCCGCTGATTCAAAGCTTTCGAACGCCTAACAAACTGTTGTTTCTCTTCCTGTAGGACATGAGCACACCCACTCGACGATTTTAGAGTGTGCCAAGCATGTAGTGGGTTAATTTTTGCGAAGAAAAGTTGGAAGTTCTAGACAAACTTTTAGACAGGGAAATACGTTTACTAAAAGTGTCTTATTATGCATTCATGACTTGCAAATAGAAAACACCACCTTCAGTGCCGCTTCATATAACCTTGTTGCCAGAACTTTATTGTCTACTAAAAAGTGTTTTGTAAGGGACGTTTAATGAGAAAATTCCGAAACTGTAAGAGATGAGTTTGAGAAATTCACCGATTTTTGTCTCAGTTCACAGCTTTTTTAAGCATCTAATCACCTCCGTTTATGAACATGACAAAAAAGCCAGTGCTACAACGATCAGTCGATATCAACTGAACTCATTAACTGAATCGACTGTAAATTTCAGTTTAACAATCGAGTTTGTAACATTGTGCTGTGCTTCATAATTCAGGATCGTCGGTGGTTTGCATGGTATGTAGTTAGTTTAGCAACTGATCCTAGGTGAATAGAAATGATAGGTATCATACAGTCCTGCACAAAAAAATTGATTTTCTGATGCGAAATAGAAAAGTTGAGGCCGCAGTCACAAGTGAGCAGCTTCAATGTGTACAAACGTTGAGCAGTGCAGCAAGCACTTGTCCTCATCTCAACCATCGCAACAAACTTCACGAATAATGCAGTCTTGGAGGCATTTCGCAAGCATTTTCGTCGAACTAAGTCACTGAAACGAAGAGAAAAAAAATGCATTTAGTTGCTTAATTAACGATCGCTCCTCAAAAAGAGTGTGCCTGTTTTTCGCTACAACACACTGACCACCCCAACCAGCGACGAATTTCGTGGTGGTGATTTGATTCGGATGGTAGCGTCGATACCGTCATTCAAGTTGATCCACTAAATATACTAAGTTGTGCTGTCGAACGCATATAAATATTGACGCATCAGCTCGAGTTTTATCATTTGACAGCGATCTGGATAGGTATAGGATTGCTGTGGCAAAAGTCCATATCGTGGTAACTCAAGACGCGCAACTTTCCATTTTTTGTTATGTGGTTTCATGGCAATATTTCCATTCGGCACATCATGAAACCTTTGCTGAGATGTTTCGCTAGCAAACTTTGTGTGCAACTTTTTCGATTTTCCTCTTTGCAGAAATAATTTTTACAGAGCAAGAGACTCGAAACGAGACAAGACCTGAAAAA
Source organism: Parascaris univalens (assembly GCA_037576465.1). Lineage (NCBI taxonomy): Eukaryota > Metazoa > Nematoda > Chromadorea > Rhabditida > Ascarididae > Parascaris > Parascaris univalens. The sequence continues at coordinate 129,650,553 of CM075173.1, read as the reverse complement.
ACTTGTCTCAAATTTTGCCTTCGCCTGCAAGCCGAGTGTCCATCAACAGTTTGAAACAAGGAATGAGGTGAATCTGACCACCAAATGGAAGTTAATACCAGCTGCAATTCTGAAAAGAACGATATGAAGTGATGAACCTGGCAAATTACTAATGCTACGCATCCTCACGCATAATAACTGCTGAGTATGATGTACAGTTTATTGCCGAATTTCACTGTTGCTTTTCATGAATGAATCTTAGGGAGTTTTTAATATATTATAAGTGTTAGTAACTGAAGATGACTGAGGTAATCTCGACAGTCGGAATTCATTCACTGCAACACTTAAACATATAGTATGGCTTACATTCTCCCTACGGCTGACTACATAAAAAGCTGTCAAGCTCTTGAATTGTTTGAATCCTCCGAAAAGCTCTACTGAAGCCAAGAAGGTATCTTTCAGAACTGCAAAAATTTCGATCTTTATTCACAATTTCAACTTCACAATCTTTTCATCTGTTAACAGGGCAGTAAGCAATATATTTCATTCACGGATATGTCCGGTGGTCAACGTATTATTTGTAATCACCGCTCATGGCAACACTGCATAAAACCTTCAACTACAAAAATGAAGAGTGAACGCGTATCGAGATCCATCTAGCATGATTTCCATCACATTCCTGCAACTCAGTTTACAGCCAACCTCAATAAAATTAGACGTTATCATTAGGCAGTCAAAATGTCAATATTAATTGATGCAAGTAGACACACCTACAATTGCAAATATCTAAAATTTCACTCTGGGAAAAATGCTCATCATATCTGTCTCCACAATTACTCATTATTCAGAAGTGATTACATGGTATTGTACATCATCCACACACGATGACATGAAGCTTCCAATTTCTTCGCTGCAATAATACAAACACATTGCATGCATTCTATCGAAAGGAGAAGTATGCGCCATGTGCTGCACGTCGTCTCCCCATATAATTTTCGCTCTCTAAAAGTGCAACACTGGTTCCACTGGCTGATACTATCAATTTTGCTGAAATGTAGCGTCGCAAAGTGAAATATTGGATGCTGAAATATTGGGTAAGCGGGCGTGAGTTATCTCTGTGGGATTTTCAAGGAAATATTACTGGCAGTAAGGGGATCCTTAGCGACGGGCAAATAGTTAGCAGGAACAAGCATTGACGAGAGGCCTAGCGAATCGCTAAAGCTTTAGGGAAAGTCACAGAGAATTGTTGCTTATAGCTTGAAGTTAACATGTGTTCTTCGGATCGAAAATCCTGATTGTGATGCAACAATGAGAAAAATACTTCAACCTCATCAAATCTTCATGTTTCCAGTTTTTGTTGTCGTGCCGGTGTATGCATTTGTATAATGTATGTATGTCTTTTATTCTATTTTGATTAAGTTTTACGTGGATTTTATGCACTTCATAATTCTGCTGAGACAAGAATGTTTTTCTAGTGCATCTGCGTGCAACATTTTTTGAGAAGCTAAGCTTAAAAAATAACGGCCAGAAGTTGAAGCCTGCAACTAGCTATTATCAGAATTTCATTCACGCAGTCGACATTTTCGAGGTTGTTTTAGCCACACTTAACTGGCATAGTCAGCATTCATTTTCTTATAATACAAATCGATGGTTATACATATGTGGAAGCATGGGAAAATCGTTTAGAATGAAGCTCTTGCGATAACTTTCAGAGTAGTTAACAAAAGTAGCTCAACGAAACGCGTGTGTTCTGATAATGATCGAGGCCTATATCGATGGCGATGCATTAATCAATAACAGCAAAATTTCGGCTGTTCAGTCGTTGTTGAAGAGAACGCTTGTAAAAGCGACAGCTGAATTAACCAGTTAAGGGATGATTTCCATAAATTTAGTTCGTGAAAAAAGGCAGAGCTATACTTCATGGAAAACAATTTCTGCCGAACTATGTGTGTTTCTTTTAATTCTCATTACCTTCACTGTGTTGCAATTTCTTTACAGTAAGGGTCTGCAGGTGTAAATTGTGCTCGAATATAGCTTCCAGTAGGATAGAAACTTGACCTGCTATTGATTACCTCACCTCCAATACAATAATTTCCTTCAGATTTTTTCGCGAAATCTCAAAGCTCATTTTCACTCGCGTGCAGTGGCGCAAAGAAAGACGCCTGTTCTCTAGATGCGCATTTGAACTACTGCAGATGTGTCAATTTCGTTAAGCACCACTTGAAAGCCGTCAACTTTGGTTCTCTAACCTATATAAAAAATCACAAAGTAGCTTTGATGAGTAAAACACGTAACCAAGGACGCAAAGGTGTATTCAGACATTCGCATCAGCATAAGACCAAGTAAAAAAAACAACATTTGAAGTATTCCTCACAAACTTGTGTGTTAAAGTTGGATTAGCAATGCGGATTGACTACTTACTCAGAGTGATCACATTTTGAAAAGGTTATTAGAAACTATTACAAAGATATATTTGGAAAATATATTCAGTTCTCTAGTCTCGAACAATTTCAGAGACTTTGAGTGAAAAACTGAAGCATGTTTGACACACTGCTTGTCTCAAGTGAGCGATCATGTCGGACTATGCATTTGCAGCTCTGCACGGAATTGCCCACATGAACAACTAAAATGTGGAAGGAGTAAATGCTGCGCGTAGAGGGATGCTTTGGGGATCTCGAACGCTGAATAGACATCTCGACGAGCTGGTGAACTGTCTAGGTGCGTATATGGTAGAGACATGCAGAGTGGAATATTATCGACCAGAAGAACACACCTATTTAAACGAAGCACTCTGTTGTATACCACCAATAAGTGTTACGTTTCTCGAGCGCTAATTTATTTGAAATAAAATCTTTACATACAAGAAACAGAGTGGAAAGGATAAATTTAGTCGTTCGTTACCCAATTCACCAGCCAACACAAAAGGATTTAATCTGAGGATAATTTATTTACGTATGCATGATTTATGCAGGTTTCTGCTTCTGAATCGCGGAAAGACTGTTCATCAAATGAGAGACCACACCGCTAATAACTAAAATTGTGTGCGACTACTGATATCAATTTTATCGTCTAATAAGGATTAATTGTGGCTAATATAGGAAGTATACAGCCCAAAATTTCGCATAAGCTGAGTAAATGATCGCTTTCGTGTTGGTCGCTTCTTGCACTGAAATTCTCATCGTGCCTCACGGCTTGCTATTCAGTGATTCCATCTAGTCTTCGAACGAAGAGCAGAAATTCGCCGTATCACACGAAGGGACTTGGCAAATGTAGCGTGCTGCTTCACGGACGCAATCCTCGCTCTGCAGCACTCCCGTCGCCTCCCCACCAGCAGCTGATTTTTGAGGCACAACGGAAACGCAACTACCATCTCTGAGGTCAGGATATCCAGGCATCCATGAGTGATAATCATCAGGCTTCATCTGAAACGTTTGTAGCAGTTTGATGCTATGTTGTTACAGATACGACTGTGTCTAAATTACAATGCTATGATTCGCGCAACCTCTTATGACTTCATATTAATCCATTCGTGATAATCAAAGAGCCTTTTCAAAACCATTTGGTGTCACAGAAATAGCATATTGTCACTGTATGCTGGGAAATAAAACTGTTAAATTGAATAGCAAACAGAATCTTCCATGCACAACCTTAGAGGAGAACTGGCCTCCGGTGATGAAGGACCGCACGAAGTAGCAGTTTATCCAGCAGCGTGCCACATAGGAGCCGGGCCAATCGGGCACGTATTTGCATTCGACAAGAGAACACTAGAGTGTCGGATTTAGGTGTTTTTAAACGAGTAGGCATGAGAGTGCTCTACTTACTTTACTGCAAAGCTTTAAAAAATGAGTGCATGTACAAGAAAAGTCTCTATTCGCATTCGAAGCCTAACGCAGTTTCTCTTCACGCCAGATTTGTATCAACAGCGCACCACGTTTATATCACAGTGAATCAATTATATTTCAAAAGGTTGACGACCTATGCGATATGAGAAATGGATGCTCACCGGTATTTCAGCTCGATTAGGTCCTTGCCAATAATAAGCCTTTTTGGAAGGATTGAAGTGTAAACCAACGTGATATTTCTTCGACCATGAAGGCACATCTTTCATCACATAAGATGCGTACTCTGCAAGGACACAATATAAAATATTTGAGGCAACACAGCTACATGACACGTTTTTTGATTTCTATAAAAAGAAAGACGTGACACAAAAAAGGTGTGAGCCAAAAACCGAAAAAAAATTAGATAAAGGAATATTTTATCACCTATGAGAAAAGATCATTACAACCTTTTTGACATACAGTCCGCTTAAAATCCATTCACCGGTAGTTTATATGATAGCGACACGTGTTTATGGTTGAATCTAGTTATTAGCACTAGCTGTGGTTACTGAATTGATGGCTCGCAGATCTTCATTCGTTCTGCTTTCAGTAATGGCTTCCTTTTTTAGGCTGGATATGATTTAAAATACGGTTTTGTAAATAAAAAACAATGGATTCTATATGAACATACGATGAACGAAATTATGCTTCGCCTCAGAGAACTCATTAGCCAGATGTGCACCAGTAGCCATCGCTCGACAAGCTAAATCTGCAGCAAACCAGCTAGCATCAATATCACCGAATCGTAAACATTCTCCGCGCAGTGAACGCTTATCGAATAGCGCATCTGCGTACTGTACCCAGTTGTTCTTGCAGTAGCAATTGACTGAAACGATATAGGAATTTGCTAGCCACTGGGATCGAGAATGGCCGAAACAATTTGATAGTGACCACTTTACAATTAGGCAATCCAGCATTTCATGTATAACACTAAAGTTGTCACCTATGAGATGGTTGTGCATATGATTTATGACCTTTCGCTGTCAACGTAATCTCCAACTATGGGGCAATTAAGTGACTGACTGAAAAGATACGAAAAAAACGAAAGGATGAAAAGATGCGAAAATTGAAACCTCTACAAAAGGCGTGTAACAACTCTCCAATAATATCGCTGTCCATGCTGTTGAAGGCGAAATGCGGTGATGCAATGCTCCGGAGCTTTTCAACCAGCAAACCTTCAGGGTGTTGCCTGAAGGCAACTGTAACGATTGTAGTTCCTGATTCTTTCAGCTGATTTGCGATTGCAGTTGGATCAGTGAAACCACCCGCGCTGTAACACAACCCATGTGCGCATCAAGATTACGCTAGTTGTATGTGTTTAAATATCCTATCTGTGAGAAGTTTCGCTTGAAGGAAGCTCTCTAAGTAACCAGATTGTTAATTTTAGTCTGTGATTCATTTTTAATGCGGCACTATTGCGTAAGTGAATTTCTGCATATGTGTAGCTTTGACAGGCATCCTCTTTCAATTAATTAAAATCTATAAGTCAGAGTGCGAGCAGTCAACGTGGTAATTACCTGTATGCGGAACTGTATAAGAGAACTACCGTCCTCACGTATTTGCGACTATCCTCCAGTATTGATGAAGCCGTCTGTAATGCTCTGAAAATAAAATAACACATAAAACACGTCGTGTGCCCTGATCAATTTACGTTCTCCATTTGACTAACTAAGAAGGATTGCTTACATGGAAATATTGGATTAAAAAAATGAACAGTGCAAGGAGAAAATAACCCGAAATACAAATAGGAAAGGGAACATACGGAAACTTGAACTTTCACAAATAATAATCTCTCTTCAAGTAATATTTCACACAGTGTTTATCAATGAACAGTGTAAATGAGCAGACGGAGAAACTCGCAGCAGAACCATGACGACATGCGCTGTGGAACTTCGTGTATCTGACCAGTCACTCTCAACCCTGGGAAAAAACCAGTCAGATCATGCATATTGATGCATTCTAATTTAAACTGAGTTGACCGCTTATAAAAATCCTCAAAAGATTAGCTATCGCATTTGTCTTGCAACCCAATCTTTCGTAAAATGGATACAAATTTTTCTGCACATTTATCTCCCCTTAAGAGATTGATTGATCATCTTCAAAGTTAACCTGAGGGCTACCGCGTGAGTCTGATTATATCCATGAAATTCCACAAACATGGAGGGTGATTTTGAAGTTTTTAGAGGCAACGCGGACACGATTTCGCCATAATGCGCAAAAAAACTTTGCAGCGGGAAAAAAGTACTTTCATTCTATTAAAGATAGATCCTTCTCCATAAGGCGAAACAAAGGTTCCCTTCGAAGAGTGAGTGAATTTTAAAGTTCTTTTTAATCGCGTTTCGAACAGCACTATCCATTTCATGCTTATTTGTGCTCCACAACTATATTAACAGCTTTACTTGTTTGGCGAACAAGCAATCCTTGACCTCTTACTTCACTGTTAGTTAACCTGTTATTCCAATGGCCTCAGCTTGCGATCGCCATATTACGTAAATCATAAAAGAGAGCCAGGGAATGTTACCGCTAAACGGCCGAATTTCATTTCTTTTCATAATGTGATCCGCTTGAAAGTGGAAAATCTGTTATTTATCTACCCCTGCAGCGTCACAGGTTCAAAACTTCGTTGCGCTCCGCTCTCCTTTATAGATAATTTTCCACGTTTCATATATCCCCCCCCCCCCCTAAATTTGTAATACTATATCGCAAAGAGAAAAGTAAAACCTACTTGATGATATCGATTGCGCTGTCCCCGTGGAAAGGCATTCTGAAAAGCGCGTCTACAAGAGAGCTGTAATTGCCAAACGTGCGAAGATCACCTGCGGTAACTGCATGACCGGAGAATGTCACTAGAGCAACTCGGACGAATTGACCTGGTTCTGGACCCAGTGCGATGGTCATCGATTGAAATAGTGTTGCCAAGTCAGCAGCTGCCTAAAGTGTATCCAGGAATTATCTGAAAGGTCTTATGCAAAGAGGGCTTAAATAAAATAGTGTTAGAGATAAAGCAACTACAAATTCATATTATTGTTCTAGGTGAATTTTCCTATTATCACCACATATCAACATCCTGCCGTAAGCCAGGCACCTTTATCAGAAAAACTTCATAGAATGACTCAAGGGAGATCATCGATCTGAGCGAGAGACAAGAAATCTGTTCTTATTCCAGAACTTCGGCACATCAAAATGGATAGCACTTGTCAAATAAATACTGAATCCCCTCCCTCCGACAATAAAAACAATCAAATCAATTTTTAAGAATTCGAAAATAAATAAGACAAAAACACCAAATACAAAGCTTCAAAGAAGAGCAGCAGTTGAACGCCAAAATCGAAAATACGTAGCGAATTAGAAAAGATACTCCCAGTCACACTACAACATCCAAGAAATCAACTCGCCAACCGAACCGAAAGTAGGATGCAAAATTTCTTGAAACCGAACCGAAAATGTATTAGCCGACCAACATATGAGACTCACCCCACTGAACAGCCTATCTCAAAGCAAAAAGTCCTACTATCGAAACAGACATCGTATAGCCGGCAACTCTTCAACAACAAATGCAACACTCACCTCAAATAATCCCTCCAGCGTCATACTTGAAGAAGAATCAACAACTGCAACGACGTCCAGATACATCTTGAACGGACTGCAATCACAGCTCCTCTCCACATTGAGGTTGGCATCAACGGGCGCAGATGTTAGATCAGAAGGACTCGTCAACCAATCTGAAGACAATGTCACCCCAGCAGGTTCCACTGTTGTAGATCGGCCTGAGGTAGTTGTTTTATTGGCTGTAGTTGCAAACGACGTTTCTGACTCCGCTGTACTCGTACTGCGGTCCTCAGTCTGCGGTTCAGTTGTTTTCAACTCCGCGTCCGCTGTTTCAACTGTGGTGGATTGTTCATTTGCCGTGCTGAAGGGCTGCTCAGTTGCAAATGTTACTGAGGTAGTTGAGTTTCGAATTACTGTTGCAACCGAAGTTTCCGACTCCGCTGTACTCGTACTGCGGTCCTCAGTCTGCGGTTCAGTTGTTTTCAACTCCGCGTCCGTTGTTTCAATTGTGGTGGATTGTTCATTTGCCGTGCTGGAGGGCTGCTCAGTTGCAAATGTTACTGAGGTACTTGAGTTTTGAATTATTGTTGCAACCGAAGTTTCCGACTCCGCCGTACTCGTACTGCGGTCCTCAATCTGCGGTTCAGTTGTTTTCAACTCCGCCTCCGTTACCTCAATTGTGGTGGATTGTTCATTTGCCGTGCTGGAGGGCTGCTCAGTTGCAAATGTTACTGAGGTAGTTGAGTTTTGAATTATTGTTGCAAACGAAGTTTCCAACTCCGCTGTACTCGTACTGCTTTCCTCAGTCTGCGGTACCGTTGTTTTCAACTCCGCGTCCGTTGTTTCAATTGTGGTGGATTGTTCATTTGCCGTGCTGGAGGGCTGCTCAGTTGCAAATGTTACTGAGGTACTTGAGTTTTGAATTATTGTTGCAACCGAAGTTTCCGACTCCGCCGTACTCGTACTGCGGTCCTCAGTCTGCGGTTCAGTTGTTTTCAACTCCGCCTCCGTTACCTCAATTGTGGTGGATTGTTCATTTGCCGTGCTGGAGGGCTGCTCAGTTGCAAATGTTACTGAGGTAGTTGAGTTTTGAATTATTGTTGCAAACGAAGTTTCCAACTCCGCTGTACTCGTACTGCTTTCCTCAGTCTGCGGTACCGTTGTTTTCAACTCCGCGTCCGTTGTTTCAATTGTGGTGGATTGTTCATTTGCCGTGCTGGAGGGCTGCTCAGTTGCAAATGTTACTGAGGTACTTGAGTTTTGAATTATTGTTGCAAACGAAGTTTTCCGCTGTACTCGTACTGCTCCTCAGTCTGCGGTACCGTTGTTTTCAACTCCGCGTCCGTTGTTTCAATTGTGGTGGATTGTTCATTTGCCGTGCTGGAGGGCTGCTCAGTTGCAAATGTTACTGAGGTACTTGAGTTTTGAATTATTGTTGCAACCGAAGTTTCCGACTCCGCCGCACTCGTCTGCGGTCCTCAGTCTGCGGTTCAGTTGTTTTCAACTCCGCCTCCGTTTCAATTGTGGTGGATTGTTCATTTGCCGTGCTGGAGGGCTGCTCAGTTGCAAATGTTACTGAGGTACTTGAGTTTTGAATTATTGTTGCAAACGAAGTTTCCGACTCCGCCGTACTCGTACTGCGGTCCTCAGTCTGCGGTTCAGTTGTTTTCAACTCCGCCTCCGTTACCTCAATTGTGGTGGATTGTTCATTTGCCGTGCTGGAGGGCTGCTCAGTTGCAAATGTTACTGAGGTAGTTGAGTTTTGAATTATTGTTGCAAACGAAGTTTCCAACTCCGCTGTACTCGTACTGCTTTCCTCAGTCTGCGGTACAAGTTGTTTCCAACTCAGTTGCAAATGTTACTGAGGTAGTTGAGTTTTGAATTATTGTTGCAAACGAAGTTTCCGACTCCGCTGTACTCGTACTGCGGTCCTCAGTCTGCGGTTCAGTTGTTTTCAACTCCGCGTCCGTTGTTTCAATTGTGGTGGATTGTTCATTTGCCGTGCTGGAGGGCTGCTCAGTTGCAAATGTTACTGAGGTACTTGAGTTTTGAATTATTGTTGCAAACGAAGTTTCCGACTCCGCTGTACTCGTACTGCGGTCCTCAGTCTGCGGTTCAGTTGTTTTCAACTCCGCGTCCGTTGTTTCAATTGTGGTGGATTGTTCATTTGCCGTGCTGGAGGGCTGCTCAGTTGCAAATGTTACTGAGGTACTTGAGTTTTGAATTATTGTTGCAAACGAAGTTTCCGACTCCGCTGTACTCGTACTGCGGTCCTCAGTCTGCGGTTCAGTTGTTTTCAACTCCGCGTCCGTTGTTTCAATTGTGGTGGATTGTTCATTTGCCGTGCTGGAGGGCTGCTCAGTTGCAAATGTTACTGAGGTAGTTGAGTTTTGAATTATTGTTGCAAACGAAGTTTCCGACTCCGCTGTACTCGTACTGCGGTCCTCAGTCTGCGGTTCAGTTGTTTTCAACTCCGCGTCCGTTGTTTCAATTGTGGTGGATTGTTCATTTGCCGTGCTGGAGGGCTGCTCAGTTGCAAATGTTACTGAGGTACTTGAGTTTTGAATTATTGTTGCAAACGAAGTTTCCGACTCCGCTGTACTGGTACTGCGGTCCTCAGTCTGCGGTTCAGTTGTTTTCAACTCCGCGTCCGTTGTTTCAATTGTGGTGGATTGTTCATTTGCCGTGCTGGAGGGCTGCTCAGTTGCAAATGTTACTGAGGTACTTGAGTTTTGAATTATTGTTGCAAACGAAGTTTCCGACTCCGCTGTACTGGTACTGCGGTCCTCAGTCTGCGGTTCAGTTGTTTTCAACTCCGCGTCCGTTGTTTCAATTGTGGTGGATTGTTCATTTGCCGTGCTGGAGGGCTGCTCAGTTGCAAATGTTACTGAGGTAGTTGAGTTTTGAATTATTGTTGCAAACGAAGTTTCCGACTCCGCTGTACTGGTACTGCGGTCCTCAGTCTGCGGTTCAGTTGTTTTCAACTCCGCGTCCGTTGTTTCAATTGTGGTGGATTGTTCATTTGCCGTGCTGGAGGGCTGCTCAGTTGCAAATGGTTCTGAGGTAGCTGCCTTTCCAGTAGTTGTTGCGAACGACGTTGTTGCTCCCGTTGTACTTCTTATTATGCTGGTCCTTGTTGTGATGTCTGTAGTTTCCTGTGTCGCTATAGCCGTTTTTTCGGGAACATTTTCTCCCCCTGTTGGTTCCATTTTTGTCGACTTATCTATTGTGAAGATTGTTTCATGGTTCGTCGTTGTTGTTTGACTGTCGTCCATTTCGATTGTTTTGGCAGTTTCATTCATCATTGGATTTGCTGTACTAACGTCTGAAGTGTGCTGCTGACTGCTGTTGTCTTTAATAACTTTGGTCCAGACTGTTGAAAGTGTTGCGTTTTTTGATGTCGTCATTGTCCTTGCTTGCGGTCGAATTGGCCAAAACTGTTCTGTTGAGTCCCACGTTGGTTTGCTGGCTGCTAGCCCGATTTCATTTTGCCTCTCTTTATACGACATGACGGAAGCAGTCGCAGCTATAAGCAGAAATGCATTCTCTTTGGCACTAGGTGCAGCTGTGCTGCAATTGTTGCCGTGACATGCGCTTTTGACAACTTCGGTTATTTCTTTCAGTTGATGGTTAAAATGGAGATTAGATGGGACAGAGGAGAGAGTGAAGTCAGTAATCAGCATGCAGATTGAGCGTGTAGGAGTGGATCGGTCAAGCCAGGGATTAGATTTGGTTCCACCACGACGCACAATGTACATATTTTCTTCACATTTACGAAATATTATTTTTTATTTATTTATGTTCCGATGCGCCATCTACTACGTTTAGTGGCAGCGTTATTTTTCAGAAAGTTTTTGCATTTAGTGCATTTCTTAGAAGAATTGATCCTTTGCAAATGTGAATATATTTAAATATAATTATAATTAAATTAATCAAATTAATGCAGATATGCAATATAATTAAATGCAAATATAATTAAATTTGTGCTGACTGCGCCGACGTACAGATCTAAAATATCCCAGTGCGGGGGTTTTGTTTTTTCCTTTGTTTGCTTCTTCCCACCTACTCTGTAAGTATTGCCATACGTTCCGGAGTGCTTGAAACAGTGGTAACTAGAGGAATTGCCAAATTGCCGCACTGCTTCATTCTGAACAGAGAGAAATTTGCTTCGCAGATAGCAGAAAAGCATTAGCTAAGTGCAGTTGAAACAATCTGGTGTTCTGCACACTTCAAAGAATAATTATAAGCGTTTTGTTTGAATCATTATAGCTAGCTATTGCGATTGCAGCACTAAGATTTTTCACACCAAGCGGGGTTGTAACATAATGATGACCATCAATCTCAAGACACAAATGCAGAATGACTGCGCCAAAATTTTTTCACACCCTGTTTGACTGGGTATTCCGTACTGAAGCAACAATCGCATTTATCTTGAATAGACTTATAGAGATCTGCATGCCTTCTTCGCGCGGATTTAATTTTAATGGAATACAGCTATAATTCTTTACGTTCTTCTAACGCTGTTTTCCACGTTTTTCTTTTTCGTTGTTTTTCAAATGCGATATCTGTTGTTCCCCTGTCCTTTATAGTGCATTTCTTTGTGTCCTTTCCGGTCTTACGCATGTGAATGTTTTTTTCCCTCTTCAGTTCTTCATTCCATGATGTTAGTTAAAGAGCACATCCTCCATATCCGTAGGAATGAACCGCCCACACCCTCATGCTATTTAAAATATTTCGAGAATCTATCTCCTCTGATGTTCACGTTCGGTTCGATTGCTTTTGTGGTTTTCTTTAGCCATCTCTTTTGATGAATGAACATCCTGCTTGAAAATAATCCACTATGCCGATTTAAACATCTAAATTCAATCGTTGATTCAACTTTTTTCACTTCAAAATTGTGTATCTTAATGGACAGCGTGCGAACAAGACGAATAGTTCAGCGATTTCCCGAAAAATATTAAACTTGGTGCTTCCGAAAGAAATAAGTGGTTCATAAATGTTGCGGACTAAGAAATTTCTTCAAAACCTTCAACAGCGAAATTTGTTAAGCAGTTTATTTATTCATGCAAGACATCCGACTATACTTTTCTGCAGTTTCCGAATAAAATCGCTTGGTGATCTACTGCAGCTGAGATGTAATCAATTAAAGCATAAAGCAGTTTAACCTGCGAAGAAGATTGCTTGCAGCATTGTTGATGCTTGAAGCATTCCGTATGCCGTTCCTACCGGATACTTTTTGTTAGCTGAAACAGCAAATTTTTATTCGCCGAAATTCAAAAAGCATTTTGAAAAATTCGATCATTTCTTGGAATTGCAGAATCGTTTTGAACTCTCACTTCTGGAGTACTCATAGATTCCGCTCATTATTTTCTCCGGTGAGTCTTTCGAAGAAGTTATTCTGTCGTGCTCTCGTAGAATTTAAATAAATTCAAGGAATTTCTGTGCGCCGTGTGCAAATGTGCATACGTGATGCATCTGTGTTAGTATGGGATATAATGTCACATAATCTGACAGTGCAATAGTACGTCAAAAACTGGTACAGTGTGGAAGACATATGGTTTCGCGCAAGTCGAGTAAGTGTAATTAAAACTTTCAGAGCTCGAAAATCTTTCACAGTTACTTGAAAGAATAAATCGAATGCTGCACAGTCTACCAACTCTTAATTATTGCATCGTGCAACTGAATGTTTTATATGGCGCTGCAAAATAGACGTGCATGCAGACATCATTCTGTATCTCCAGTGCAGCCACGGTTGAGCAATCCAAGGAAACAAAGAAAAGCATCAATCGCTGAAAATCATGCGATATTCGAGAGCAAAGTATTCTCATAGGCTTGGTGGGCTCGAAATCTGCATGAATTAATGATAGTAAAAAAATTAAACGAGAAGCTGTTAGTATGATAGATGTTAAAAAATTGACTCTGAACGATAAGGCTGACAACACCAATAAAGACAGCGCGTTGTGAATGGGCTTTGCCTATGCGCTGAACGCATGTACAAATGCTGAGTTATAGAGTGGGTTGTATGGTGATGTGGGCTTATAGCTTTACGTATTGCAGTATGACTCATTGATAAGGCGTTTGAACATTAAATAATAATTGTTGTCTTCCATTAATCTCATGATACTTTACGAATACCTCATTCTTGCATTTGTTTTTCACGACTGACTCTGGGATTGGAGATCCTAAATCGCGGACACTGTCAATATACCTTAAGCAGCACCTCACATTGTCATCTATAATGCAACGGTTTATGACAAGTAATTTCGCTGCTTCTGAATCCCTCATATTTTAGCGGCGGCGTCAAACTATTGGTATTCCTGAAATTTCTTTTTTTAACTTCACATTCATGTGACGAAGCTGTGGATGGGTAAATATGGTATGAAGTTCCTGAGTGGGTGTTTCTCTATTGATGAGATTTCTTGCACTTATAACAAACGGAATTTTACAACAAGATAAGCTAGTTTTTGCAGTTGATTTTTGCATCTTCTTGGCTTCTTCGGAATGCTCATTATTGAGTAATGCACAATTACGCTTAAATATTCGCGTGCCTTTGGTTACTAAGGTAAAATGAGAGGATGCATAGTGCGTAAAGTTTCTTCCGTGCGATGCTTCGCGTTTGTTTTCAACAGAGGGAATCTTAAAGGTCAGGCGGCTCGAATGTTTTCGTTCATTGATGTAAATGAAATGCAATTCAAGAATCGAGAGTAAAAATGCAGACTTTAATATGCAATGGACGTGTACATCTTCCCCAATTGTGGTTCACTTCGAAGATTCTGCGAATGTTGCTCGTCACTCTCTCTACTTAGGAAGTGTTATTTTATACGATATGCAAGCTGCAGTTTTTAATGCATCATATCAAAGTTGCATCCCCAAAATCCATTACCACCACCACATCGTGCTTCTGCATGTGCAGCTCTGTCTTTGTCTACCTGCCCACAACCTGGCCCCGTTGGAACCAATATAATTGAATTTCAGTGCTTAGAACGTACATCATATTTTCCTATGTCGGCAGGCGACCTGGTCGGTTAGATTCACTAGGAGTTATAGAAACTTTAGTATCTAAGAAAACAGCATATATTTTTGGCGAAGTGCTTCCATTTTAAATACAAAAGGCTACTCGCAAAAGAAACGAAACTTTCATTGAGAATTCGCATTTGCAATCGGATGTGTTAAACTGTGAGTACTTCCACTGTGTGTACTTCGGCATGTATTTCACGGTTGATTGAACTGGCCGACCATCTGGGCGACGAACAAAAGCGTACATGTGTTAAATGCTCCACTAGCACAGTTTCCATATCCCTGTCGAAATGAAATGTGCAACTCTCCAAGTTAACAATGCACGATGTTGAGCGAACTGATAAAATATCGTCCATCCAGATAGCTTATCATTAACCGATGTCAGGTGAGCGCGAGACGTGGCAATGATGTGCGTTGAATTTTAGGATGGGTTTTGATTTTATGAACTCTAGCTTAAAAACTTCTATGGCCATGGCAACGCTGGAGTATTTTCTGTTGATTTACGGGCGTCATTAAGCCGTTAGAGAGCACTGCATAGGGTGAAGATGTTGATCGGTGATAACGTTCTGTGCTGATAACGTCAAACCACAAATTTTTTTCAGATAATTAGGATCCTTTCTGATGGTTTATGATGAGAGAAATTAAAACGGATTGATGCCAGCGTAGAAATACTTTGCATATAAATTCGCAATATATTTCTAACTGAAGTTATCAAAGTTTCTTTTGCAAATTTTACAAAAGATCGTAGTGGAGCACAATTTTTGGGCACATTTTCATTTGGATTCCCGTCATTGCAGACAGCAACAATCCAGTTACACGAAAAAAAAAGGTACTGAAAATGATTGCACTTCAACTCAGCAGCGAATTGCAAAATTATGAAACGCAGAACCCATCTTCTCGGGTCATATGCAAGATTGCCTACGTATATGAGAAAAATGCCTGCCGAAGTTTGGCAGTTGATGAATTCCTCCATAAGCACTAAATGAGAATACACTTCTTAATATTTTTTGCACGTTTGCAGTTGCAAAAGCATACTACTGTCATATCGTGTTAATACGTCTCATGTATGCGCCGTGTTCGTATAACATGTTCAGAAGTTCCAACGTGGGATTCATTGAGGTCAGAACGTGTGATTTCCTGAGTACGACTTACGCTGCATGATAAACCTCCATAGATTTAAATTTGATTCTCCAGCTCGCAAACGAGCTTTGGACATTTCAGTGAGGCTGAAGTTTGCATGAGTACTGCAAATGTTTGGATTGTCATTTCATTTACCATCGGTTCAGCAAAGCGATCAGTTCGTAAACTGCGTTAATAGTGCAATGAGACAACTCTCACCTATTATATTATACGTTCAAGGACTGAATTTCCAGTCGATTCTGACCACATTATCTGTACTACTGAAATACGAGTGCACGATGTTAATGCATAATAAATCAAGCTCATGCAATTAGCTCTTCGCTTCCTTTTTCCAGTGGTCTATGCGCTTTGCTTTGCATTAACCACTGCTCCGATCATACTATCAACACTGCGATAAAAGAAGTTTATGGTGCCGATAGAGAGAACGAACTTTGCTTCAGGAAAGCGAGGATTCAGCGCTTCTAGCATGACTGGATTGGTCTGAATTTGACATAGCATGTCAGTCCCACTACTTCCAAACGGTCATACTTGTAGGCAGTGCAGAGTTTTCCTGGATCACTCATTCATTTGTTCACTCTTTTGCTCCCTGTTTTATTCTACCTCCGATATGCAATCAGTTTCGCTTATTTGAAACGGTACTTCAGGTGGGTATCAAGTTCGGCAACTATAGAGAAGAAACAAGCAGGTACGAAATAGTGTAATGAAAAAAGCATCGCTGTAATCATCTTTAGTTACTTCAGCTTCACCACACACATTCTTACGCTGTACGAAATTGCTCTTTAAAAGATTTCGCCTCAACGTAAATGATTCAGCAGCCTCTAATTAGCAACCTGAAATGGGCCCACTAATTTGTTGTATTCTTAAGTTGCCAATCTTTTTGAAAGATGCTGCTTGCAACAAGTGGTGGATGCTCCTATATGCTATTTTTTTGGAAGAGTGTTAATGATGGCAATAGCCGATCAGTTCGGCAAATTATTCACCTTATTTTTGTATAGAGTGCTTTATTGTATTTGCGCTACTGCATCGATCTACTATAATACTACAACCTTTGAAATCAGTGGTCAAATAAAGTATGCAATTCCGTTTTCGCGACTTTTCAGAGCAAAATATGGAAACGGCTACCACGTGTTGTTAAAATTCTCTTCTCGTGTCGTTCCACTTTTTGAGTGGTCAGCTGCCACTTCAAAATATTCGCCTGCTGCATGCAGTAGAGCCAGGTAGCTCCGTTTACGGAACAAAACAGCACTGCGCAGATGAGCACATGATGGAGGTATCCTATTTTCGAAAGTCGTTATACAGGAGTTTAAACGGTTTGTTTTGAGGACAATATTTAAGTGAGTGCTCGGATGTTGGAATGATAACAAAATGTTAGCCATTTTCGTGCATATTTCCGCATTATTATTGGTAATTTAATTTACCTCATAGTTTATAAATATACAGATTGAAGACCTCGAGGTGATGAATTGCATTAAACGTTGCGCAACATTTTATTAGAAAAATTGAGGTTATTTAATATAAGAATTTCACTTTTGAGGAGAAGAGCAGAAATTTTCGGTATCGCATGCTGGCATTTGACAAACGTATCGCATTGGCTCTCGCAGACAATCGACGTTTTGATAGCCAACATCATACCAGCCGTTTCTTTCAATCTTCGACACACAATCGCCTTTATTTCTATTCGGGTAACCGGGATTCCACTCATCATAAGACTGTGAACTCTGAAATTCAAACAAAAGAATTTTAGGCATATGAATGCTCACAATATGATCTTTTTTCTCATCCTTTCTCCACGCCACTGATAATTTTATTCAGAAATTCGGCAAATGCAGTTATTCATCTCTGAACAGGGTTAAGCTTCTCTCGCCTGCCTTCCCAGTTATTCGTCTCAATCCCTTCTCTCATTAACTTATCATCTATAAACATGCATCCTCTCACCTCGACAATATACAGCATCACACAAATGTGCCGCATAATATGCACATTTCCTGCATTTTTTGCAAACTCTTCTAAGTGAACTTCTATGGCCAGTTTCATTCCAGTTCGATATGATTTGCATAGAATGTTGATACCTAAGGATGTCAGAAAATTTTATATGGGGTTTAGCGTAGCTAATGATTTTTTTTTTGGAAGTGGGGGAAGATGGAGGGGAGTCTTTATCCATGCATTTACAAGTGTTTTCGGATATCTATGAGATGGATCATATTAGCGAGATGGGAGTCCACAAGTGGGTAGAAATAGGATAAAGTGATTTGCCAAAGCACACCGAGGTTCCCATCCTTCACATTTGCTCGACAGTGCCCAGCCGGAACGGAAAAACCCTAAACCTTAGGCTGCAACATCTGCACGACGAGATGCCTAATTCGGGCAACGCTACCGCGCTGTACGAATAACCGCTTGCTGTTGCACATGCTGATTTGATTGTGCTTACCGGCACTTTGGTATTGTTCGATGCTTGCCACGCGTAGTTACCACTGAGCGGATCGAACCGCAAACCAATGCTGTATTTGTATGGCCGTGGAAGTACATTTCTTGCGTATTCTGCAAAATCACATGCATTAAAGGATTTAAGAGCAGCGTGCGAAACTGTTTGAAAATTAAATGCAGAAATCATCTTGACACTACCTCCTAACTACCTCCCATACCCCACAATCGACCAAATTAGAACATGGAAGGCAGCAACATATTGACGTTGTCTCTTCCATGATGTAAGACGCATTAAAAGATGAATAAATTATGAAAAGAATTATAATTTTGAAGTACTTTAGCCACACTTCGTGAGAAAACACAAAATTTCTCGCCTTTGCACTTCCTCCTCCAACCATGCCGAGCCTTACAATTTGCGAGTCACTAAAATGGTATTATTTGCAGAATATTTTCATGTTCAATAATTTCAACTCACCTACGCATTTATTTTACGTAGTCTGGATCTCATTTTTGATTACAACTCCACTCCGCTTCTTGATTTTTGTAGATCCGATTGGCCGTTTTCTTGACTCAATGATCCTCTCGCTCGCAAACCTCTGTCACTTTTTCGAAGCTTTCTACCGACATCCATCGTTTAAATGTCCTAATTTCTTAAACAGTGTGTTGTGATCGACAGGCAATGAAAAACGAAAACATCTTACCGAAAACAAAGTAGCTTTTGTGTGGTGTTAGCTCGTTGACAAGATGTGCTTCGGGTGCCATCGCTTTGCATGCAAAGCTGGCAGTCACCCAATTTGCATCTATGTCCATCGCACGTATACATTCGCCATACCGCAAACGTGGTGAATACAGGTTATCCGTATACTGTAGCCAGTTATCCTCGCAGTAGCAGTTCACTGTAAAAAGCAAACAGATGGGAGGACACGCAATTTCTAGTCTCATGCATTTCCACTTGCAACTGGACGTTACGTACTTGGTCCTGAGCGTTCATATTTCCGCACATCGGCTACATATATCGCGTAGGCTAGAAGACCTGTGGGAATTGAATTCGGAAATTAAATTAAATTCTACAAGTCAGGATCCACTGTACTTTTTCAAAGGCCTCGATCACCAGACGTGTTTGGTTATATTAAATTCTTTTTCCAGAGCATATAGAAGAATTAGTTTTTTTGCTGCCGCCTTTCAGAGGCAGCGAATGTTCCCAAAATAACATCTTAGCATGATAAAAGAAATGTAGTTAAACGAGGCCATACCTTGGCAAAGAGCTCGTAAGATTTCGTCGGTTATGACCGATTGTCGACTTGCGAATGAAAAACCTGGTGACGCAAGGTGGGACAGCTTTTCTACAAGGGAACCTTGAGGTTGCTGACGAAAGGCGACCGTGATAATTTTCGTGCCTGATTCTTTGATTTGATTCGCTATCGCTTTCGGATCTGTGAATCCTCCTTGGCTAAAAATTTGCATTAGAATCCTAAGAATACCTCAAGTGACAATTCACTTGATCACTTATTACTCATAACCTTTACTCCTGCAGCCATGAGTTGGGTGCTCAGTTCTTTCTTATATCCATTATCAGAAAAGTATTGCAGAACAAAAAAATCGATAAAATTAAAGACCACTAAAATCGCGGTGTATTTTCGATAATTTTACTGCCGACAAAGCAGTTTAAAAATTTTTTTAAATAACTGATAGCCGGAAATGAAGGCGGAGAAATTCAAATTTGATAGGCGAAGTTGTTTATATCAAAAAATGTGCCTTATTGTGCATGTAGGTTCAAATGCCTCTATCGATGAAGAATTTGGGCTCATGCGACTGCTTATGCGAGCAAACACCTGCTCTTGTCGATATTTTATCAGCCACTTCGTCAGTAAGCACCCAAAATAGTCAGGGGAATTTTTTATACACAGAAAACAGAGCACATTTTTTAGATTCCCATTACACTGCATTCGACAAATAGAGGCAGCTGATTATTCGAGTCATTAGAGGTTCTGACACCGAGATTTTTGGGGAATGGGTGGCGGAATGTAACTGATCATGAAACTACAGCGCTCGAATTCGCAATATATATGTATATGTATTAACGATTATTCCACGCCATTGCTGGCTAAGATGGTTTTGATGGATCCCTCAAACCAGATGAAAGCTGAAAGGCGGGACGGCGCCGCGGTTTTCCAGTCAGCGAGTGACTCAGCAGTACAGTCCACCAACATCTGGGCATCCTGAGTGTATAAGTTGCAGACCTATGAGTGGCTGATTTCCGAGGTGGTTAGCAACTGGGCAACTCGACGGCACTCATTAGCGTTAATCACATTCACAATAGGTCCAAACCATCCATAGACTTTTCCGGTGTTCTACACAAACTGCTTCTCACTACACTCCATTCGTATCCCAACGAATATTTTGCGATCGGTTCGTCCGGTCATTTGCTCGATTAAAACATGACAACATTACTTTTTGAGACTGGTCGAAAGTAGGAGTAGAATGCAAAGTCACATATGGCGTCAAATTCTCTACTACGATGTCCACATTTTCAGGTCGAACCGTAGCAAAATGCATCGTGGTTGATGTAGGAATGTGCATCGGTCGTAAAAGCATGAAAGTTTTCGATAAATTAAGGTATCTGCGACTCTTCAAAGTTTAGGCTGATATGAAACTTGATGTGATGGCGGATTTGCGATGCAGATTGCGTTGTCATATCTCCTAACTTCAGCTTAAGGAAAGAAGGCTCGAATCCGCAGAAAAAAGGCTGCTAAAACCAACCTATAAGCGGAAGTGTAGAGCAGAACAGCTGTCCTGGCGTAGTAACGGCTGCTTTGAAGGATATCGGAAGCGCTCTTCAACGCACTGCAAAAACTGCTCGTAAATGGAACGAGGTTACAGTAGCAACTTCAAGTGTTAGAGAATTACACCTGTTTCCTGAACAGCTTTTTCGGCGTTTTGAAAATGGAGTAAAGTTTTTCTCGAATCCCTGTAATAATTCCTCAATCTTTTTTGATAAAGGTGGAAAGAATTTGTGCATACAGCTGTAGAATACACCGTTTAGAACTAATATTTTCCACCAGGAATTCTGACTATCCTTCAGGAAAGAGGAATGATTCAAACTGATCAGTTGCTTGCCAATCTTTGCATCCGAGATAGGAACATCTCTGTAACAACGCAGTTTATACCTTCCAATATTGAGTTCACTGCCGCCGAGGTAAGGCATTTGGAATAGCCGCTTAACTAGAGAATTGTAGCTGGTGAAATCATCGAAGTTGCCATTGATAAATGCTTGATTTGAGAATGTTACCAAAGCAACACGCACGAACTGTCCTACATTTCTTCCAGTCGAGACGTTCATCGATTGAAAGACTGTGGCCAAATCAGCGGCGACCTGCACAAACGAGACTCAACATCGTTGTCTTCAACATCACTTCCAAAGTAAGCGTTTCTCAAGAGTACACTATCGGATCTGCAGCTCTCAACCAGCTGAATAATCGGGACGCTCAGGTATGATGATGCTGTTAGCAGGACTGTGAAAATTCTTTCCACAATTTCAGGTAATGCTTGGGACTGAGAAAGAAAAATATATGATTGTTTTAGCACACTGGGGATTGAAATAATCGTTTATTTTTCCGTGCACTTTGCTTTCCCCTGCACTAAATCTTCCGTCACTTGAAACATCAACATTCTTTATTTTTAAGCATGTTTGCTATGTGTGGGTGTGTATAGGTGTGCTCGGCAGTTTCAGCTTAGAAACCAAAGAATTCGAAAATAAGAAATTCGGTAGGCGTTGGGTGCACATTGGTGAAGCCAACGAATTCCGAGGGAAGTAGTCCCTACTTTGCGTATTTACTAACTTTTATGTTATTTAATAACCTTTATTTTTATTCTTCCAAACCTTCGCTCAGTTGACATGCCATTCCTCTGAATATTTACAACTTTGGAAACCGGCAAAAGATGAGAGGCGGCACGGATGATGACAGCTGGACGACGACTGTCTTACAAAATCGGTCAGTTAGCTTGCTTGGGAGGGTCATCGAATTAGCAGCGATCGATCGATGAAGTCCTGCGTCGTGTAAATTGGAGTGTTGAAATGGTTTGGGTCAGTTCGGGTGGCTAGATTTAATCTAGCACGCAATTCACACGTGGAAACATGTGTTCAGCTATATCCATACACGAGCAGTTTTTGTATAGATTGATCCAGCAGGTATTCTTGCTTTAAAGAAATGGAATTAATGGGGGACGTACCGATGAAACCCTGAATTCTTATGCAAAGAAAGGGATGATTTTTACTGCTGTGCATTTATAACTGATTTTGAAAAACAGAAAAGCGCCAACTTCCAGGTAGATTTTTTACGAGTACTGCTGCTGTAACAGCGCGGATAATTTAGCTAGGGGTACTTCCGAAATATTTCCCGCAGTCTCAAACATTTACGATTTTAGTCTCATAAAATGGATACCAACCAATAAACGTGTACTTTTCCGTCATTTTAAAAGTTGAAATTTCTAGCCTCGAAGAGTCCTTCCTTCGTCATACTTATAGAAGAGTCGACCACCACAACAATATCGAGATATAGCTTGGCTGGATCGCACGCGCACTGCCGTTCCTCCAGCGTTTGCAAAGGGGTTGTGGGCGCTGGATGTTGAGTTGTTGTTGATAAAGATGAAGTTCTTGGTCTTTGGGTAATTGCGGTATTTGCGTGTTGAGGAGTGCCTGTGCTGAAAAACCACCAAGGAGTTGTATCTGCTGCTGAGGTCCATGACTCGTAAGGTGTTGTAGTACTAAACTGTTCCACTGGGAACCTTCCGGTACTTTGGGTTGAGTACTGTGGCCACCAAGTAGCTGGTCGAGGTGAAGTCCACGGTATCCATATATATGAAGTTCTCTGCTCATTATTACTTGTATGGTAGGATGGTGTATGCGGTCTTGGTGTACTTTGCCACCACGAAGGAAATGATGTAGCAGCGTTGGGCCATGAGGATGCCATACCAGCCGTTGTGAACTTTGTACTCACACCGGCTATGGATTGCCACCAGGAAGGTGTAGTTGTCACTGAAGGCCGCCGGTGCGATGTCGCATGATTCTCAGCGGTTGTGTTGCTTCCCCACCACCACTCAGGTTTCCTCGATGTTTGGTTCCATTGCTCCCAGTTTGTTGTCAATCGCGCATTCGTTACTCCAATCAATAAAACTGCAAGATTATTTCGGTTGATCAGTTCCACATATCCAGCTGAAGCGGTGAATTTGTGACAGTCCTCAGAGCGTCACAACAAGGGATTGTTGAACTGTAAACTATGCTTCTCGCAACTGACATTATATCCTCCCAGAGAAGTGCTTTTCTCCCTTCTTATCGCGTGCAAGCCATGGTTTGCGAATGCTTCTAGCTTTCAGTAGCAACTTTACATTTGAAAATTATTTACTCCTGTTAAAGTTTTAATACATTTGTCATGCAGCAGTTTCTCCTAAGCACCACTATTCGCCCGGTGTCGTAATTTGACGGATGAAATTGCATATTGCGATATTGCTCGCATTATCTCAAGTTCATAGACAAGCAGCTGTATTAGGAGAGCTGCTTGAAAATTTTTGAACCCATTCCTAATAGACCGGGGAACAGGCAAACAGTGCTGCGAGATACGACTGTTGTTTTATTTGGAAATGAGGAAATATCTCAGTGCAACGAAATGGAAACAAAGAATCTGCAAGCATTCTTCAAACTTTCTTCCATGTGCTTGATGAAATTCCACAGAACTCTTACCTGTAATTAATGTGGGTTGAAACATTTGTGTGACACCGCAATTTCCTCAGTCGGTCTGAAATGGAATAACTTTCTAACAAACACCGAAGATCAAATGTCCACGATTATATCAAGCAGCGTGACCTCTTCACTCTCAAATTTCATCCAAAATGTCGGCGATTAATGCTCATAGCATCCAACAATGTGAAGCGCCATTCTTAGAAAATCTCAAATTTTTTCGCTATTTCGTTTTGATGTTGGTCCATGGTCAATATTCGCAGAAATATTTCTTGAACAATAAATTTCTTTGCAAATGAAAGTGCTGAGTTATGAGTAATATTGTTTGGAAAACTCCACAAGGCTATAATTTCTGCAGTAGTTGATAATTTCTGATTAAATCACTTGTTATGCGACTAGTGAGTTTGAAATTTGTACTATCGATCATACTATATACTTATAGATTGTATGATTAGCATAATCCTAAACAGACATAATAATCGCAGTACTCTTTCAATACATCTCTGAATGCCTGGTATAGCTTGTTCATAGGGCCGTAAAACTTGAAAATATCCACACGAATTAGCAAAGAAAAAATGCTTCCAGAGTGAAATTCATCAACAGAATTTCCACAAATTGAACAGTTCGCTTTATAAGATGACCACAAATTCTTAAGTGTTTGTATTTAAGGTATATGTTTCGAAGCTGTATTGAAAAATCGAGTTATCAACTACTTGGCTGCCACATACAAGTGTTCATTGGGATGAGAGCGTTAGCGTCCATGAAGTACTCCACTTTATGAACGCCATGAACGGCATCAGTGAACCTCATCATCGGGCAGGCATTTCATGATAACTCTTCTTGAGGTAGTTTTCATAACTTGCTCGCAAGGTACGAAATGTACAACACGCAAACGAGAGAAGTGAAGAAGGAAACTATTTTCACGCCACTTCTATTTGGAATTCGCTCTAGAGAGACAATGACGACGGTATTCAGCTGCGGTGTTAGGTAAGTTGTGCTCTTAGCTATTATATAAGTGCCCTATGAAGGCGTTCTTCAAATGAAACTTACCTGCAATAAAGATAAGCAGACAAGCAAGTGATATTTAAAAGTTTTTATGTATAATGCATTTTGCTCGTAGCATCACGTTAGTGCGAATGACTCATTTTCAGAAAATAAGATTTTAGAATAGTTGAAATGTTGCAGTATTTCGAAGTTCTTTGAAATTTCGGATTTTTTAATGTTTTGAAAGCGATCGGGAAAACTTCTGATTGGTCGGTAAACTCGAAGCACTTGAAAAGGTGCAAATTTAAACGTTAGGGTCAGCTGTTCGATGCTTGCCTATTTCCGTGCATGAAGGGGTCTTTGATGTAGATTGGAATGCAGCATTTTTGTATCTCTCATAAAGACCGATGGTGGCTCTAGATGTTTGATTTTTTTTCGAGCTCGTGTCTGAATCCTTCTTTGTTTCGCACTTCCGTACTTCCTTGTTAAGTTGATCAAGAAAACTGTTGTTGCAGCGCCTAGCTCCACAACTCATGTAATTGAACAGTCCGAATTGAGTGATCAAGAGTCGGATTCGTCAAACAAGTCAGGAAAACCACATTTAGACCGGTCCGAATCTTAGTGCTGTACTTATTAACGATGGTTTTCGCTGGACCTAACCATATCTTTTCGGGATCATTTCATCATGGCCGTTTATTATTGATGCTTTTCGACCCACTTTTTTAAATATTCTCGTTGATCAAAAGTGTGAGCCTGTCTAATCAATGTTGACATTACTTGGTGTGCACTGCCTCAACAAATGCTTTTTTTTGTATAATCGCTGATTTGAAAAGGCGCCCCCCTATCGACAATCCTTGCATTGCATTTCTCAGCTTCGCTTTTTATGATAAAAATGCTTAGCGTCGGTTTTTTAGTACCTTTTGAAATGTTTTTGAGTACTGAAATTTTCCTTTTTTGTAGATTATTCCAACAACTTTACCGGCTCTTCTTTCACTCCACTGTATTTCGCCTGAAAATGCGAACACTGTAATCATAAATAAACTCTTGTGTCCCAATAATGGAGTGAAAAATGAAACCGCTTTCCGCTGTTTCCTTCAGACAGAAAACTCGAAATAAAGAATCATCCACCTTTTTAAACAGAGGACCAGTCGACTACCCGGCAGTCAAATCACTCTATACTGAATGATCACGTTTGAAAGTTATCAAAGAACTATTTCGGCTCTTTCAAAGTCACTTTTTCAATAAATTTCTTGCCATAAGGTCTGAAATACTTCACATATGTGCGTCATAACTAAAAGCAGTTTGTAAATTCATGCTGTCCTATATTGCAGTAACTGCAATGAATTATTATGGATTTGCGACACAAATGAATCAGGAGATTAGTTTTGATGCCACGAATCGACAATGCTGAGGGAGAATGGAAACGCAGTATATTTTAAGGAATCCATTGCGACTATGCAACGGTACGCATCAGTAATTGTTTCGCATTTCGATTTTTTTGCTACGCTTAATTTACCCCTCAAAGATCCGCAACCGCCTCCCCTCGCCAGGCTCGACCAAATGCACTATATTCTGGCAACATAAAAAGAGATTAAGGATCTTATCAAACGATAAATTTAATAAGATCCTTTATCTCTTGTTATATTGCCGACAACAGTAACGACGGAAAGGATGATAGATAACAGTGGGATCGTCGCTCCATCAGAGAGTTTCCGCGACAACCAGCACCTCACATTCATTAGGCCTGAGCCACTTCGCGGTTCCACTGCGAGCGTCCAAGGCCCGGCTCGGTCCTCGCTCGTGCGACACCTCAGGTGGAGAGCTCAAGGCACACTGATTTCCTGTAAACAAATGCCCTGCTCGTTTACGTTCATCGGCATTTACAGAGAGTCTGCCATATCCCATGATCATTAGATCTCCGCTCTGGAAAAGAACAGTTGATCTACAATTTACTGAATACTCTTTAAATGCCTCTCTCCACTCTGAAATTCACCCTCGAATCTCGTGTATGAAATGTTACAGGAAAACTGCCGAACATCAGACTTGTTCTTATTAGAACTTCTATAAGCATGTACCACTTAGAATCGGGATTCGTAATGTTGTTGTACACTTTGCTAAAGGAGCTTCGTGGTTGCATCGACGGGGAAAACCCCATATTTTCTCCTCGATGGGTGGTGTCGGCTTTTGTTCAGAGAGTGTGAGTGGAATTTTGAGCAAAGGGTTACAACTGCGTATTTGTAAGGGCCACTTCCTTAAGTCGTCCCAGCATCTCTGCGGAACTTAACCGTGCTTCGAGTCACGGTTCAGTAACTTACCAGACAACACAGTTATAGGGACAAATACTTTATCACATTTTTAATATCAGATGATTGACGCGAAGGGATCCTGGGATGGCTTAGATCGCATCACGGCAACACAGTCAACTCTTCGCCGCCGCTGGCCCTCACCAACACCGCTGGTGGGAATATCAGTTTAGAATCCGGAATGAACACATGAACATAAATCGACCATTTTATACCATTTGGATTCTGCCTCAAGCTTCCCCACGACACATGCTGCTGCATTCACCTGCACGCTCTTTATCTTCTATGGCTTTCCCTTTGCTGCGCCCTGTTCCCGTCTGCTCTATAGGCGACCAGTCTACCTTATATTTTTAGCACCTAAATTGACTGGACCGTTGCTGCCGCTGTGGATGGACATTAACGGACCTCTCACGATTGCATTTTTTTATGCCGCTGTCAATGTCCGTCCACTACTTTCATTTCGACTAATCGATACATGTCAGCTCCTGGAATCTTTCTCTTGAATTAAAAAACGAATCCAGTAAGTTTGTTCATAACTTCTGTAGGAAGTCTGACGACCTTGGAAATTTCATTACATTGCGTAAAGCATCCTTTAATCCCGGTCATCTTTTGGAAGCACTCCACTCGCCACAAACTGTTGTTATCACTCTAATCAATTGCTTTCGCAAGCGCTGTCTTTAATATAATAGATATCGCATATGCCAAATTTAACAAAGCGTAAAACTTGACCTGCCGCACAACACGCAAACAAAGTGCCTTCGAGGACGGCCGCTCGGCTTTGCACAGAAATTTGCGCTTGCGACGCCCCTACTGAATCTGTTTGTGATTGAGCACTTGCCCGGACGTGCTCACTTTCCGCACGATGCAAAACTCCATCCTGTGATATTGTTGTCGCTGTAAGGTTTATCATTGTCATTTATTAACGTCATTTGTTCAAAGCACACGCACACCTGTAGTTTTGATTGTGTGCTGAAATGTACAGTGGCTGAACTTGGAATAATGCTGAAGCTGTCGTTATTGAAGTGTACGCGGTTGAAGCGAAGCGAGCGTGATCTTTCGAGCTTGGTGCAGTTTACTCGTCGCATGCATGACTCACAACAAAACAAACAAAACTCTTTGTGTGTCATGACATAGAGAAAATGAACATGTAAGCTACTCAGCTGAATAAAAGATCGGGCAGCGAAAGGGCTAGTGGGCAACAAAGCGTAGAAATGGCATCTGGCTCCAGTCCTCGGCTGAATGGACGAATGTAAGCTGCACTCGATGGACGGATAGCTGCAGCCGGCGAATGGTCGAAGAAAAGATTTTGGGCAACAGATGTAGAATAGAGTTAATCTTGCGCCTTTCATTTATGTTGAAGAAATGTCCAAGTGTGGAACGCTCTCTTTTCATCCCTTACATTTTCATGTACTCTAGTGGCCTATATAAGCCTGTGCTAAAGACTGATTGGTGAAGTGCGACGTTAATCAGACGAAGTAAACCGTATGCTCGTATCGTCTCCAATCATCACTCCTTTATCAAACCCGGCAAAAGCTCCAAACTCACTCTTCAGCCGTTAGCCTTCCGATGTTTACTTATTATTTTGCTTGCATACGGTATATCGAAAGCCTATCGCCACTTTCTGTAAAGAGGGAAACTTCGAGAGTTCAGAGGTGGAATTATCTGCTTCCCGTTCAAATTTAGCACAATTGAAGTAAGTAGCGACATAATTAGAACTATTTCCTCTCTTTACCGTTTATAATTCCCTGTCGGAATCACTGTTTCCTTTTTCACGCATAGCTTTTCACCATAAATTTACCCATTTAGTTGCAATTCAGCATTTCTTCGCCTGATATTTCTATCACCAAATCTGGAATCATATAATACAACACAGTGTAACACTGAAGCAAATGAATGTACATTCATACATCAGAGTATCTAATTTCTGCTGTTGCAGTATTGTTTTGCACCTAAATCACTAAAATTATCATACCGGTTTCACAACTTTTCGTTATCAAGTATGATGCGCTTAGAATTTTTATGCAACTGATCTTTATAATAAGGTCAAAAAATAGCGACTAAAGATGCAACATAGATAAGTTCATGTCATTGCAAGGCATCGCTTAGTTTTGCACTATCTCGTCCAAACATTATTTGTTCCATTCATTTGTTGCCATTTGTTAAGGGAACGGCGTGTAGCCATCAGAATGAAGGCAAATTTATTCGGAAGGATTATCGCTTTGAGAATTTTTGAGATAAAAATTCTCTCACATGTAGTTTATTTCCAGACAGTCAACACAAATAGCGATTTTGAGGTTGTTTACGGAAGGTTATGGGAGGAGAGATTTAACGGTGGGAAAATGAAAAATCTGCAAAAAATTTGTATTGTGAAAGTAGCACTACCACTAAAGAACGAAGTTCTTGCCATCGGTGCGGCTGGTGAAGAAAAATGAATTTTCATCACGATCGTTTGCATAAACACCACTTGTGTGGCGAGAATTCGTGGAGATAAATTGTAAAGAAATGGGAGAGAGAGAAGAAAGAGCGGCAGAAAGAGGTCTCGTGCTCTACACAGAGAATCTAACGTTGCACATACGGTATTCCACCTTCTTCCCGCAAGACCCATTCTATGCTCGCTGCCACCTAAAACGAAGAAACCAAGTACGAAATATAATTCATTGTTCACATTTCCGTTGAAGAGAAAAAATAAACGCAAATCAAAAAATTATTCTCTGGTGATTCTGCATATTAGCCTCGTCCAAGTAAGCATCATGAGTGCTCTTACACATCCTAGAAATTTTATGGTAAATCTTAATTTAAGTGAGAGATCGCAATGTTGTTGTAAGCGTTCCTCAAGAGTAGTTCTTCTAAATTTGTGCCGCACCTCCGGAAACTCAGAGATGAAATTTTTTAATGGATGTATGCGCTAATATTTCAATGACTTGCTCATGTGGCTACAATACTGGCATGCGCAAATATGGAGTTGAGCAACAATGTAATGTATTTCCTTGCTTACAGCAAAGTATGATGCGAAAAGCGTTACTGCAGAATTCTTTAGTAGGAAGTTAATTTTCAAGTGTAGGACAGAAATTCGCCGTTTCGCAAACAGCTACTTTGCAAACACAGCGCATTGGGTTCTTGAGACAGTTTCCATTTTTAAGACCACTGTTATGACGTGAGCCAGTGACCACGGAGACACAATCGCTGGCACTTGCATTCGGGTAGCCACTACTCCAATAATTCAGAGACGCCATTTCGCACTGAAATTTGTGACTTCAATCCTAGAATTCACAATAAACCGATTTCACTGATGACGTGCAAATTCGTCCGCCTGTTGATAAGGAATAAAAGCAACACTCAGTGAGAGGGATGATGGCGTTATTCGTGGGGCATATTCTAACTTCTGACTAGTGACCGCTTTGATTATGCAAATAGGAGAGCATTTTAAATGTTTTATTTGTTCAGTTCATATTGTCGTGACTGCTCGCGAGTATCGTTCGGATTTGCAATGTGATAGCTAATTCAGAATGTGTTGAGGTAAACATTATAAGTGCAAAGGGAATGCGCATGTATATGAAGACGTTTCGATGACTAACGCATGCCGAAAGAAACGTCACAAAGAGGCGCCACTCTCTTCATGGATGGGTAGCATCATTCAAAGCGGATTCGTCGTGGAGCTACGATGTTGACGTAAGTACAACCCAAAGGATCCTATAAAGAGATAGCAGTAAGCTTTAACAGAGACGACCTTTAATGCACGACGAAGGCGCAAAGAGCGTTTGCTTCCCGTGATGCAATATTGTTATTTGAAGAGTGTTGCTGTTTCATGTGGACGATTTCTTTTACTTTTACTCGTTTCTGTATTAGCATGCTTGCCTTGAAACGTTGTAACGGAAGTTGCTGTAGTGAGTTTATGTCTGTGTTGTAACGGTTGTTCGAACATGAATAATGAACTGTTTAGACTGCGTTAAACCAGCAACCGTTCCCCTGATCATTGCTTTAATCCTTTAAGAGCACCGAATTTAATGATTGTTGCTGGAGGCGTCCGCATAGATGAAATATAAACTTCTTCTTCAGGGATTTTTAAGTAGCAGGCTATCGACATAATCCTTCGAAATGAGAAGTCTTTGGGGGATAGAATTTGACTTGCCGTGTCGTGCCAAGAATCGTGAAAGAATTTGCAAGCCTAACGTCACAGCGTTGACCTGATGTCCAATTCTTGCGACGTGCTGCCGCGTTTTGCTAATTTGTAATTTGGTGTTGCCAGTTCGTAATTCGGTGTTGCCGGATATTCGGTGCTTTCGTGCGCGCCAATACGTAATTCAATTGCGATCATGTTGTTCGGTGCACTATGCACTAATAAAATGCGACAGGTTTAATTACCCAAGTTTGAGATTTGGGTAAGGAGAAACGTTAGGAGAAAGCGCGACGATAGCAGTTGATCAAGTGAGTGGAACGGTGGAGGAAGTGGTCAGTTCACTGGAGTTGTAACGATTCAATAAGCGAATAGACCATTTGAATTTTACAATCTTCAGTATATATCAGTATCAATAGACATATGATCGTACTCATTTTGGCCCATTAGAGGCACTCGTGTGGTTTACTTTGTTGATAGTAAGATAAAAACTTTTCTCTTATAAGTTGAAAAACAACTCTCGTTTTAATGAATTTCTTGAAACTGTTCCTATCATGTTGAACAGAGAGTTACTGACCATAAACAAAGATCTATTAGCTCTCTAGAGGGGGTTTTTGATGATTATGAGGATCCTCTCGAAATGCTTGCGCGTTTATTAGGTTCAATAACAAGCATGTCGTTTGTATTGACAATGAAAGGAAAGTGAGATGAAAATAACAAAGAAAACGGTGTTAAAGCCGTCGGAAACTAGCAGAAAAAAGCATAAATCATATTATTAATGTGCCCGTCAAACGAGACGCCTATGAAGCACGACGAAAGTAATTCTGGAAAAAGCTTAAGTGTCCCGATTTTCTTGTGACCAGTTCTGATCGATAATGCAGTGGCATATTTTAGGTTCCACCGAGTTTCCAAGCTTCTCTTTTTTGCGGTGACGGTAGTTGATTACAATCTCGAACGATAGAAAAATTCGAATATGCATTTAAATACCCATAGGTTCATCCGCTTCTCCTTAAACACTTTCATATTTTATCACGGGTCTATGTGAAGTCTGCGAAAGTTTGCGCTTATCTGCCTTAGAACTGAGCAAACATTTCAACAGCAACGTGCCTCAAGTAGTCATGAACTTTTTGCACTCCGAATGCGCTTCTCGCTCCCAGGTTCCGTTCACACCATTAAAAGCACTGAACTCACCTGCAGCCCAGTCTTATTTGGTCCTTCCTAGAAGGATGCCCTAGCTAACTGATTGTAGTGTAATCCAATGTGATATTCAAATGGCCACTGAAGATTCGACATCGTTAACTTCGATTTCTCCATAAGAATACAGTTGGATCATTCGAGGATTGATAACGTATCACCCGACTGATTCAGAAATGGTTGATGGCATAAGCCAAGACCGAATCATCTATCGCTCGTAGCTTTTTTGATCGACTCTGCATCGACACTGTGATTATTCATGCTGCGTGAATCTTTCTAATATGCATACATGGATCTATGTATACATGGATTACACAAGAATCGGTTGTGATAAGCAAAACAAGCGAATACCAAATTCGGCAGTCACCAGGGTTTTGTCAATATAACCGGCATGCTTGCAAAATCACGCTTTTAATGGCTCCATCTTGTCAAAATTCGCCCATGTTTTATATCATCAACAGTGAATAACGTTGCAGGATCTGGAAAAAACACTAACTGTGAATAAAGTCGTACTTGTGTTGCATGAGCTTGCTGGCTAAGTGTGAATCATCAGCCACTGTCGCGTCGCACATGCGAAATGTGTGGCAAACCAACGTGCATTAAAGTCCATGAAACACAAACAGTTCCCGCAGAGGTTGTCTGGATTTCGCAAATCGTCCGCTGTTTGTATCCAGGTATTCTTGCAACAACGATTCATTGAAATGAAAGCGTTATTTGTTTTTGAAGGCGCTTTGTTTCGCTTCCAGAAATCTGAGAATTTTTTGTTCTGAGCGCTAATTTCTAGACCTATCATCAATGTTTTAATATGTTCTTTAACCTGGAACTGCTTTAATCAAAAAAAAAAAATGTGGGGTAAGGGTCATTCAAGTGCGACTAGCAGAAAAGCGATGTGAAATGAAACCTACTGGAAGAAATAAGGATGCACCCACATTCCTGCAGCTCTCAGAGTCCTTTGTGCATTCATGTGGTCCTTCACTCCCATTTTATGGACGACGTTTTAGATAATAGTGGTTTGTGTCGACCTATGTTGTTGTTTTGAAACTTGATTATTTGTTATTATTAGTGCAAATTTTGTTTGCAGTTTATCAGAAGAAACGCTGAATGCAACGAGCAGATATGCGTACTGTTGCGCCTAATTTATCGCATTTGCGTTCGTAATTATTTACAAATTTGTCGGAGGATTTTTGAAATCGTTTTGCTGAATATTTATGTTACGTTGTTATTTTTTAAAAACGAAATTTTTTGCAATCTCGCATACCGGAATCGCGTTTTTTTTCTCCGGTCCATACATACAACACTTGTCCTTCGCTTTTTACATGCCATAATGCTTTGGTTACTCTCATATTTACCCATTTATGGACAACAATTTATCTTATATGGACACGGGACACTCATCATTTGACAAGGTCGCAATATACAACAGAAAACTCTACATTAAAGCTGTTCATCGAACTTGTCTATTGGCTTTAATTTAGTGTGATATGTTTCCTATATAGCTGTTACAAATGTAGCCTGATGAAAACACTGAAATCATTTGCTACCTCGACAGAACGCACTCGTAATTTTAGCTATGATGTCCGTATCCATGCTTCCAAAGCGAAATCTGGAGATGACAAGTACCAAAATCCTCCACCGGTGTTCTCTCCGGCTGCTGAGGGGACGTTGTGGTGATTATCTTCATGCCCGATTCTTTTACTTGATTCGCAATCGCATTTGGGTCAGCAAAACTGCCAGCACTGGTCAAGTACGAGATGTGACATTATAATTTCACTGATATTCAGTTTCACATCCACTATAACGTGCGATGTTCTAATGATTCAAAAACGTCTTATTATTACTTAGATAGAGTTTTTTCACATTCAGTACGCTTTGTTAAACAAGGCACTTCTCCGGAGAGCGCCTCTGCGTTTTTCAACCCATTGCAAATCACAAGACTGTGAAGTGTTCGCACATGCGAAAGACATATTTACATCCTGTACACTATGTCATAAAAAGCCCTTAATTCGTGCTTACATATACGCAGAGCTGTAGAGAAGTATGACAGTTTTGGCATAGCGACAGATGCTTTCAAGTATCGTGGGCGTCGCTTTCAATCCCTTGCAAAATACTCGACTTGTTGCCTCTTCACGAGTCGCCTTCATGAAAATACATTGGAGGTTTTTAAAAACATTGTCCTTCAACATGGAAACCTCTTTTCAGAAGCTCAACTTAGAATGCTTCCGGAATGAGCCCAGAAACTTTCAAAGAATTTTATTCGACAAAGAAGATGATTATTGAATAAAGCGAAGAGCAACGCTTTTTTCCATTTTTCTTGGGACTGTTTTTAGAAAGAGGTCATGCTTAGTAGGTAAATGAAACATTCGCTTCACTCTTAAGGGTTGCTCCTCTGTGGTAATCAACTGTCAAGGTGCCTTCAACTAGCGAGCCACTGTTGTGAAATTTGCTCAGATAGCCTACAATAACTGCGTTGTTTGCAAATGCCACTGGCGCAACTCGAACTCACCTTGAGCAGATTCCGAAGCGACATTTATTGTTAGAAAGAGAGTCTCAAGATCGGCCGCTACCTTCAGTTAGCGCCCATAGAATTTCTTGCACCTGAGTATAACTCGAGCAGTCATGATGAAAAACAAATATTTAACATGCATTTGTCTACACTGGTTATTTTCACGTAAAATACGAGCCGTGTTTTAGGTTGGTAAGGAAGTGATCAATTAATCACTGTGAACATTTAGGGCACATCTCAGACAGTAATATTATGTTATCACTGAAAAATTATCGATAACTGAGGGTACGATCGGACACATTTGAATTGAATCTTTTACATTCAATATACATGGAGAGCTGTCCTCATAACGCTCATATTCATCGTTGTGATCTTTATTCATTGTGCGCGCTTTCAACATCAATCGCAACGAAATGCGTATCTATGTTTTAGTGACCAAACAGTGGTGAATTTCGCGGTGGAAACAGCACTGTTAAAGAAATTCTGGAGACTCAGTTTCAGTCTACGAATTGTAACTGATATCTAGCCACTAGTGAAACTTCAGCTTTTGAAACATCAGAGTTTATAATATAATATGATGGCAAAATGGCAGGTTCTTGTCAATGATAGGAAGAAATTAGAATTTTATGTAATCTCTCCTTTTCGCAGCATGATGCTCAACACGGGGCAGTATTCCAAGAGGAAATTTGGATATCAGCAGTGACAACGATACCCGTATGAGACCCTCTCTAGTCGTACTCAATGAACTGTCAATTATGACGACGATATGAAGGTAAAGTTTCGACAGTCGACATGCTCATGCCCTTTCTGCACAATAAGAACTAGAAATTCACGATACTGTTGCGTTGGCAGCAAAAGAGGCTGAAAGTAATCCGAAGCGCTTTTGAGTAAATGTTGGGTGAAGCAAATGCATCCGTAATAATGGTAAAATACCTGTTTATAAGTTTTTCGCAGTTTCAACTTATTGCATGTTTCTTCGAATAGCTGACAGATATTTTTCAAAACACCATACAAACTGGAATGCGCTATCGAAAAGCAAAAATAATGCAAAACATTTATGAAAGTCTTTGTATGTTACGCAATGGGAACATCGCTAGTTCGCCGGCCTTCCAACAGTGCCATTTTCGACCTCTCTGGGGGAATTTAGGTCTTTTTAAAATTTCATTTTCATCCTTTGCCTCAAAAATTTTGAAGCTTGCTGCAGTGATTATACAACAGCTATAAATGATTTTTTCGCCCATTCAGCAGTGCGAGGAATTCAGCCTTTGCTTATTTCCCATCATTTGTCCTTTATAGGAAATGATGTAAAAGGTGGAAAGAATGAAGAAAAGAGGAATCATTTGCAAAAAACTCACAACTCATTGCTCTCCTGATAGTACTATGTTGCACATACTCGTCAAGAATGTTGAAGACGTCAACAGCAATGCCATTTTCAAAAGAAGCATCCTAAGTATGTCTCAGAACAACCGTTCTGAAAATCAGTTGGCACGACCTCCAACAGTTTTTTTTTTGCCGTAGGATAACAAATCTAAACAGATGCTGACGGATAAGCAAAAAATGTTGCAGTGATCTTAATTCTACTCGATATCAGTACAGGTGAATTATAGGAGTGCTGAATACGAGGCCATTTTATATTCGGCAAAGTGAAACGCGTCTCATCTTCCACTTGTTAGCACTGAATTTCAAACAACGACTAGAACAAACGATGAACAAACTGATAAAAGATTATTGTTAAAGGCAAAACTTCAATTTGAAACGATAGAAAAAGGGTCGTTTTCAATTTTTCAATTGAATTTCTTCCCATTCTGTTCGTTTTGGATGTTTCGATTGAACGGGGATACCTAATGCCAAATTTTTTTGAGTATTCAGTCCTGACATTGCTTCTCAGCTGTACTCACTTCAACCATAGGTAGTAGGAAGTTTCATTAAGGAGTGAAAATTCGAAAATATGTGCGTGTTTGCGATGTTTAAATGATCCTGCATTAACCGTTAATGCATCAGAGACTTGTGCATAGTGCACTGTTCCATCTTTTTGCTTAGTTTGCTTGTTCACCTGGAGACTACTTTCGCACAGAAGTTCATCCCGTTTTTGACTTTATAACTGGCCCTATGATATGGTAAGATCTTATCTAGT
Source organism: Parascaris univalens (assembly GCA_037576465.1). NCBI lineage: Eukaryota > Metazoa > Nematoda > Chromadorea > Rhabditida > Ascarididae > Parascaris > Parascaris univalens. The sequence continues at coordinate 129,613,597 of CM075173.1, read as the reverse complement.
GAATAACAGTGACAAGGGTAAGTGCTCGTTCTAACGTAAACATCAGCACCTTAAAAGCTTTTGGAAAGGTGCTCAACGTTCCTTTAGAGCAATATTGAACACGGCCCTTTCTCTTAAGAGATATCGCATTTAAGTATTGATAAGCGGTCACAAAAGCGATTATCAGTGATGTTAATGGTAGTTGAAGGAAACAAACAACAAAATGTATACTGCGTTCAGAACTTCTCGCTCAGCACAACGATGCCATATGACGTATTCGATGTCTTCTTATGGTACTTCGAAAGCATCACTCCTTACCATTAATGCAGTATTATGATAATGCGCTCGTCTTGTGTCGTACTATGTAAACTCGCGTTATTTGGCTCCACAAATTAACATCCATCGTCTCCAGCGATAATTCGAAGGTGAATAAGTGATAAACCGGAAATACGGTCCGAAAAGAAAATCCTTATCTCCTATGAAGAACACATAATTCAAAATATGCAAAGTTTCATTATTTCCGAACTCTTTGAAATAAAGCGATAAAGTGAAAAAATTCATATTTGATGTCTTAAATATACTGCTGTGCTCTCTTTGACTCACTCAACTATACAAGTGTAAAAGAATAAATGTAATTCGTTTGTTAATACTGATAGTGACTAAGGTCAATATCGAATGAAATGAGGGATTCAACTCCCTGCTGATACCACTAATGAAATTCTGAGGAAAAATCTGTCTGAAGTGGTTTATCTGCCATTTCTCGTCATCACTCATAACGATGATAGGTAATAGTTTTTATGCATACTTGCAATTATGCGTTTAGGGGATAAGCATGTGCCTGTCTTCTGCCTTTTCTTCTATCCAGAAAACACCGAAGGTTACGTCACAATTTTATGAATGTCACGTGCATAAAACAAGTAGCTGTTCATAAAAATTTTTAATATAAATCATCAGTGAACTAAAATGATTCAATTCAGCTGTATAATGTGGGGACCATTCATGGTACCGAATGATCAGTTAACGATGCTGCAAAATTGTTTCGTGAGTGCCATTTTCGCAATCGAATGAGAGTTAATTGTTGTGCTATAACTTTCCCGGGAACATTCACCTACTGCACTCCACAGTATTTCAAAGCAGTTAGGAAGCGTGCAATAACAGAAAGGCGAGATATGCGCTTCTTCAAGCGTGCACACCAGTCTAGGCACTATGATAAATTAGCCACAAACGACACAAATTTTTATTGAGCGGGTCGTTGCAAATCAGTGTGTCCGAATTAATTTGCACCCAATTGACCGCAAAATTTAAACCGTTAGTGGGCAGAAGCTTCTAAGTGTATTTATATGCTTTTTCTCCTTAAAAAATTGACTGGCCATGTGGGTTTAGCTGAAGACGAAAGTTTACTGAAATTATACGTGTTAAGTTCTTGTTTTTCTCAAACAAGTAAAGTAGGGCGTTAACCGCTTTTCAAGCGCTGTTCTCTACTGTGATTATTTCCTAATTTTTATTCAACAATCAATACTGAAATGTAGTACTTGAAGCGTAAGTAACTTTTGAGGAGCTAACATTGTTGTCCGCTCAGTTAATAATAAATCCTACGACTACACTCACTGCTGCTCCAACAGTTTCGCAGGACAATTAAATAGTAAGGCCCACTGAACGGGAAATTTAAAAAAATACTTCAATTACAGCTTGAACATGATGGCAATCAAAGGTGAAAGCACTAGTAACTAATCCACATTTCGCCTTCTTCGACGTACAGGTTCATTCAGCTGCACTAATAAGTTTCTTCTATATTGTTATAGAAAAATTTAGCAATATTAGGGTGCTTCACAATTATTCTCAACTATTAGGGTTATCACTTTCCAGGAAATCAGCATTAGTGCTTCCCGGAATGAAACTGTCCAACAGACATATATGCACATATACAGGTGCACAGACACGATATCACTACCAATGCGCATTGAAGTGGATAATATATTACTGCTATTTCATTTTGCTGGATTACATGACAGAAACTATTCCGCTGCAGATCATCATGAGACCACGACGAAATCCACGAACCGACACGTCGCTCATGTTATGCTTATAGTTGCCTATGAAATGGTAGTTGAATTGTGCATCAGCCGTCATCAAGGCATTAGACGAGACAATGCTGGGTGCTGATAAGCAAGTGCATAAGCTGAAGAACGTAAAGTTTATTTAGTGAGCGAATCATCAATGCACACTTCCAAATATCAGTGCCCTTTGAAGGAGTAAATAACAAAAAAGATGCTGCACAAAATTGTGAAAGTGGGGAAATGAAGGAGAAAAGAAAAAAAAGTTGAAAGAGTCACACGATTTCTCATCCTATGACAACTCGGATTTTTCGTCTCTGAAGGTATGAACAACGCCTAAGCACGTTGGCAGTGCTCAATTTCTATTTGGCAAAACTTGCACATGCGTTGTGTCAATCTTAGGCTACAATGTACTGAAATGTTTCAGCGTTGAATTCCATACTATCACCGATGTGCGTCAGAAAGAGTTTCTTACATCTCACCAGTGGAAGATATTGCCGAACAAAATTGGAACTCAACGGAATTTAGTGAATATGCCTCGAACTGTTTTAGGCACCAAGCTTTATGCTGCGCTAAACAAAACGTGAAAAAATGTTCCAAACAAAAATGCTACAAGCAAGTCACGCTTTGATGCTGTATTAGAAAATTGGAGTATTAAAAAATAACCGACGTTATGGTCCACATAACGTTACAGCTCCTGAATTTCTGAATGTATTCCGGAGGGAAATTCAGCAAAAGCTCTCTATTAGTAGCTTTCAATTCTGTGCATCATATTATCAGCAAGTATACAAGTATAATTCAACCGAAACTGGTGATCTGTTCAAGGGCAAACGATCTAAGAATCGCCACGATTTTCAAGAAGAGTGTTCCCCATTGCGGATTAACTGTATTGCATTTTAAAACTGCGATTCCGCATTAAACATGCATTCACTTCCCCGACCCTTCAAGGCGACATGTCTTCTATTTTGTGATCTATTATCAAATGCCGTGCCTCCGGAACAAATTTTTATTCACATGAAAGTTTGTCGGACAGAAAAATAGCTGAATTAAAATCGAATTGTTCATCTGCGAAAGAACTTTGCGTTCAGTATTCTCGTCCTCAAATTGCCTCCGGCAAACTGTCATGACTTTATTAGCAGCTGCACTTCTAAAACATTAAAAAACATCATCGCTTATAGCAGAACGCTTCCTCCAGTCACGTTCACCATCTTCGGCCTCCATTCACCTTAAATATCACTTCGCTTATTTCTAAAATATTGCCACAAATGGAAATTTATGTCAACATCCTTCTGTTTACGCAGAAAATAGAGCAACGTTAACCCTCCTTCAATGTGCGCACTCATATTCAATATTAAATGCACGAGCTGCGTTCTCCGAAATGTAAAAAACCTCAAATTAAAATCCACTGTTCCGAAAAGTGATGGCTCGACTTACATTTTCCTATAAAAATGCGTCACATAATATCAATGTGCTTCATTAGCAGAACCCAAGATTTCGATTGCATCTTACAACATTAATCCAACTCCCTCGCATATCGTTGTTCCACGTTTCTACTTATTGCTAGGCGTGTAGAGTATAATTCACTTCAACGTATATTTTTATTGAAGCTAAGCATATATCACTGCCGAAAGCATGACGAAGGTTAAGTAGAGGATGAGTTCCAATTTTTTTTTCTGTGAGGTTTCTCCTGAGGATAGAGCATCAGCGCCGTTAAAATCTTGGCGAATCCTGGTAACAAGTGGAACAAACGTTATAAGAAAAGATGTTGTTAGGTAGTCAAGGAAGATCTGAGGAAAAAGGGACGCTAAAGTGTGACGTCGTCATTTAATCGGATTTTGCTGAGAACCCACCTCGTGATTGATAAAGCTCCATACCGCTAAACTCAATTTACGAGGCCAATTTTGCTCACTATCCAACTGGCACGCTGAAGCTTTCAATCTAGAAGTTGGTTTAGTTCATCACAATTCGGCTTACTGTACGTTCTATCTGCCTGATCCGTTCACTGCCTTTTTCATCGCAAATTTAGATGGCATTCATCTGTCTCCAGAGTTGCCCTCAGGAGAGAGAAAAAAATAACTTGTTCAATAAATTTTTGGCATTAGAGTCTTTTATTCTCAATATACATCTCTTCATGCTGTCACTGGTTGTTCACTGTTCTCGCAGTTTGTTCTTAAGGGCACAAATCCTTCTCTACTTATACAGACTCTACGGAGAAATCCCTTTCTTCTAAATCAGCAATAGGGTAAATCACTTTTACCACTGCGATAAACCACTTTAAAATCTTTCGCGCATACCAAAACCTTTGTCGATTGCTTATGTAACAAAATAGACGCGACTGCTCTCCTCTCTTTCCTCCCCTCATGCCCAATCTCTCCTTTTGCAGTAGCTTGTTTCGTCTCCATTACAAAGGAATATTCCTCTTCAGAATCAGTAACTCGTGAGTGCTGAGCGTTATTGTCGGACTTTTGAAGTTAAAAGATAGTATGTGTACACTGCTTTCGCATCTTTGTCAAAAAAACACAGTTTCCATATGCAATGTTTGCTTCATAGCTGACTTTTGAGGCATTCTTCGAAACATCAGTCAACCGACCATTTACTGCCTACCATTTAAAAGCTTTCAATTCATGCTTATTCTCAAGGTTACGTTAACATCCCTTAATCGGTGTAACTGCGGATCGTCTCCCATTCACAGCCCACTGGTTAGAGGAAACAGCGGCCTGAAAGCGGAGCGGCCACGTCGTTAATATCTCATACCGAAGTTTGAACAGCTCAGTTGTTGTCCACTTGGCGTGCCGCTGCCATCACCACTGCTAACGCAGTGTTTTTCGTTTTGAAACTTCAAGAGAAATGTTTATTGTATCGCCGGGAAATGAATGTGTCCACAATTTAATTCCGTCGTCCCAACGCGTTTTGGCCGCACTCAAAAACATATCAAACTAATTAGCTGTCTTTTAGGAGCCTTTCATCAGATCGGTCGATTGAATGGAATTTGTTTCGAAACTATCGCTGCAATTCTCATATGGGGCGTTCGCATTTTTCGGGATACTTCTTCCAATTATGCTTTTTGCAAATATGTTCCTCTACGCTCAAATCGAATGGAGCATTAAATGGTGAAATTATACAAATTTCTTTGAATTTTAGCAAAAACTTGCGTCAACGCTCATTAGCGAAGCGATATTAATGTGGCTCACTTGTTGTATGAAAAAAATTCGAAGAGAAATCTCATTTGCGTGTGCAAAGAAAACGAAACAGAAGTTCTCATATTGCATTTATTTTTCAAACTGTTTTAAAATGACTTTGCAGAGATTAAGAGAGAATCGCTCTCACTGGGAATTCTCGGATATGAGCTTTCATCGTTGGAGCTTTATATAACATCATTTTATCCTTCTTTTTTCGAATCGCTGTCCTCCCACAACCACCCCTTTACTCTACTCCCTTGTCTACAATAACCATGGATTTCAGTTCATGTATAGTCAAGGATTCGCTCAGCGCAAATTCCAGCGACGATTTGCCTGCGTTATCGATTGGCCATCATACGGCGTTCGACCTCCTTGAAGGTGTGTAAATTTAGAGTGAAGGCGTAGTTAAGCGAACCCGAAGAACACTATCATTCTCGTGAATTTTGTCCCACGAAATTTTAAAGCATCTCCTTAGAGCTTCCAGCTGCAAAAATGCATCCGATTTTTGAGTATCTGCATGATTAGACTTCTGTGAGCATTCGTCAAGTCATTTGGACGGCTTAATTCCGCTCTCAACATGGATTCGAAGTGTTAGCATTATTCGTTCACTTCTTCGTTCTATGGAATAAGATCGGCACTCTTTCTAGGTTGACGGATATTGCAGTAATTACCACTATTACCTCTCGCGTAATTGTTTTTACGTGGCTGCGAATTGTCATTTCCGTTTTTTCGCAAACCACCTTTTAACCTCTCAATATTCTTATTATGGTTTCCTTATAATGAGAGTGAAAATTTGCGTGCTGCATTGAAGCTAATGATACAGAGCGTTTCTTTGGATATAACGTATCGCCAACAAATGGTAATCGTGCTGATTGAGAGATTATTGGAATTTATCACCGAAACCATTCTTTAGCGTTTTCACGTTTGCTCTCCAAAGGCAATGTATTTGAATGGATATCCCACATGGTCGCCACCTCTTAGACGCTGGAGTGATATTGTCAAAATATAAAAATATTTGCAGGCACTTACCCAAGTTTTCTAGTGTTATGATGTTTAAATTCTTCTGAATGTATTTTTGCAGGTGAGGTCTATTGTAACGCGGAGAGAAAAGCATTGAGTGTTTTCGCTTGTTTCTTACTCGTTCGACTTGCGTCCTATAAATACGAGAATCTCTTTCTTATGTTCTGTGAAGATTGCGCTATCCGAAAGTTGGTTTTGAATTGTTTGCATGCAGTACTGCTATCCATTATTTCCCATTATGGGTTATATTGAATCGTTTGAGAATTACTTTTGGTCAATCCTAGTTCAAATCAAAGAGCCGAAAACTTTAAGATAGTGGACAAGGGGTTTTATAAAATTAAAGAGCTTTATGACGGTATGATGAAGAGTGAATAAATTTGTTTGATATATAATGGTCACTGGACTGAATACATCTGAAAATGGTGGCTATTTTTCCTCACTTTTGAATTCGCTCATTCTTCCACAATAGAGCTGGTGCCCAAAAGAATAATGGCAGAGATGCGTATCGCTGAGTGCGGAAAATTTAAAAGTAAGTGCAAGAATAAATTCGCTGTTTCAGTCGGTCCCATTAGGCCTTATTAGAATAATTTCAGGCGCGACTAATGTTTCTGTATCCCAAGAATTGATAAAGTCCACTTTAAAAAGAGATGGGACCACAAAGGTTCACCCAGTGCCGTTATTGCTGTTTTCACATTCTGAGGAAGCATAATGCATATTCGAAGAGCGTTTTTATCAGCTAACAAAGGACGATATTTGCTTACACTGAGTTTCTAGGTTGATCAGTGGACATCGTATCGGAATTGGACCAGGCATTGTCTTCTTCGCTAGAGAACTTCTTTGGCCATTTGCTGCCGAAGCCAATTATGTGGTATTGGCTAGTGCGTATGCTATTGTCGTAATTACTTCGGCCTTAATGATTTACCCTTACTTCCAGGTAATCATTTTACGCTCCAATATTTTGTGTTTACATTCCTTCAATCAGTATATATCCTACATTTTGCCGACCTCAAACGGAACCATTTAAGGCTTTTCAGATATTATTGTAAGTACACAACAATTTCCATCGAGATTAAAGTCATTATAATACAGAATTTAATTTTTTGCAAGCATGTTCTAAAAATTTCGTTTTATGTGATTTGCCCGAATATTTTTATCACTCTGCATAATTTAGTTCCAATTTGCAAAACGTCTTAAATCACATCCTTTTTATAACGAATCAAAAGGCAAATCCCTCTATATTCATAAAAAATTTCAATGGAACTTCTATCGGCGCAAAGTATTCAATCATAAGAGGCAACGATGTCGATCAAAACCAACTTTGGTTGTCGAAAAACCAAGTAGTTCTGATGAATGTGGTTCTCTTTTGAGGATCTATACAACGTAAACGAGGCATTAAAAGTGGCTAATCGCTCGGATTACTTCGTCGAAAAGCATTGCGCGTTAATGATGAGCCGAATCGCGATGCTCCTCTATGCAATTATGATTGTGCTCCTCTTCTCGGAAGGTGTAACGAATCGCGTTGCCGACTATTTGACGATACTTGGTGAATCCTTCCATTTCATTATTTCTCTGAACTAATAAATATCTCTGAAAAATATACCTCGTCTCCCATCCCCAACTGATTTAGATAGGCTCGTTAAAGGATGTATGATAACATGCCGAAGGTCGTTTTTTTGGAGCGAGCACTATTGCAGAAGCTAGAATATACTCCAGCCGTTTTTCAAGAAATAGCGAAGCAGCCTTCACTACCCACTAAGCAATGGCCGATCTGGGCGGACTGGGCGATGGAAGGGGCAGGCGAGATTCACTGTGGGAGCGGTGAAGCATAAGACAAGAGCGATTCCGCTAAATGATGTGCGTTCCTTATGCACATTGTAATGTGTCCCGATCTACCTTCCCTTGAGAGACGAAAAGTGCTCTCACTTGCCAAAGAAAAAGCAGACGAAATTACCCCGTTCTATGTCAATACAAAGGCCATCCACGCACCCATTCAAGTACCTGTCTGTATTTTGAAAAAAATACATCTTATTACTCTCCTTTCCTTGAATAAAAGTAGATTTAAAAATTTGGCGTCATATTAGCGATTCTCTTGTGACCGACATCGGTGGCACTGAAGAGATCGACTGTGGGCAGAAAGCATGAACAAGTACCGTCTGTTTGTGCCGACGCGCGAAAGAGAAGAAGCAGTTTATGATGCCGTACACGAAAGCCAAGCACGAGTAGAACGAAAGTATCTGAAACAGGCCGACAGCCCCAATAATATAGGACCTAGATATGACAATGGACGGCGCAGAAACATACAGGCCGTTCAATGACATTGTGCGAAGAACAGTAAACGAGAATCGACTCCACGAGTAAATGTGACGATTGCAGTGTGTGACTGTGAACAGATGTCTCGGGCTGGCGCTTCTGAGTCATATCCAACAAACTCTTCTCATAAAGATATTAAACGGAATGAACACACCCGAATATCTTCGAATAGATGAACCTGCTTCATGGGACCGTCAATATGAGATCCCCACACATATCGCCTAGTTTTTGGTTGAGGTGAATCGACATTGGATTTGAGAAGTTCTGATAAAATGAATAGAAAAAAATTTTCAGGATACCGATTTTCATTTCCCTATGTCAATTATCCGCTGCTCATCTTCATTTTACATTCGTTTGTGCTTCGAACGCATTTCAAGTGAGTATATCTCGAAATACGCTATCTTCACTGAATGATTTTTCTCTGGCCTTTGCTTAAACGTTCTAAAATTCCTTAACGGACGCATAAATTTTTTTGCACTAATCTGCTATTTTCCTGTCTCTTGTCATGCCTCCTCTCCCTCTACCCTCTCTCACAAACCCATCTCTAGAGAAGGCATTCATTTTTCACGCATCAAGAAGCACTCAACAAAATCCTTTACAATATACCAAACATTGTGCAAAAAGATTTTATTCTGTTCAGCGAATCATGCCAGTCGTGTGGCAGCTGATTTCACTGTTCGAACCAGAAATCGCCTTAGTGATACTGTTAATTTAAGAAATGGCTCATTGCTGAAATAACAGACTGCATGTCATGTTATTGTAGGTGATCCCTACGTGGTTAGTAACTTTTCCACAATAAACTTCGACAAAATACCACTCTGATACATACACCGTTGCCTGAGTGCTTTACTTCTGTATCACATTAACAAAGGTATCAGCCACCATGTGCTTTTAATGGTTTAATGGCTCGTAAACCTCTACCGTTGCATTAGCACCACCAATAAAGAGGAACGTTACTCGCACCCTATGTCGAATCCGAAACCTCCTAATGTTCACGCCGCGCTGTCACCTTCTCGTTTTCTAATCCCTGCTCTCATTTCAGTACCAGCAGAGAGAACTCCTGTATGCGAAAAACTCGTCACTATGACGTCGCATTGATCTCGGTGGTTTCCAACGACTTCTTTCAACTGTCATTTATTTCCTGCTACGTAGATGCATCAATCATTCGCTACCCTAATTTGACTCTAATAAACTACCGTTCTCCTCTCCCCTTTAGGTTATCTCGAAACTAGCGTAATTAATTCAGGCATCGACGAATATACCTGGTGAAGGATGTGAACCGTTTAATTCACGTGGAAATCGCGTCATGTCTCAATGGAGCAACATGTGTTCACAACACGAATGCTGGCATCGAACTTCCGTCAGCACTGAATGCCGGAGCGAGAACACGGTGGACTGAACATACGAATATGCTCGCAAATTACGGACAGCTAGTGGTTGTCAACACCTATGCGGATATTGAACCATGGCTGAAACGTAAAATTGCTAAAATGAAATGAAACCCCTCATGCTGTTTAGTTGCTTTTATGAATTATAGTGAATTGAACAATCAAAGGCATGTAAGTAAAGAATTTTAACCTATTCTTGTGATGTACTCATGACTTTTATTCCTACTCATATAACCATCTAATTCCAAGGCGTTTTTAATCGCTATCGTTGCTGTTAGCCGAACGACGTGATGAATCTCCGCATGGATGTCCCTGTGAGACGACTTTGTGACGTCTTTCCCTTCACATCGAAACGACATTATAAATATAAGGGGTTATAATTTCGAAGTGTATCCTCTTGTGGTCACGGATCTTCTACAGCACTGACGAATGTATCATTAATGCTGGGAACTGTGTAGGCCGTGACTATCCTCACACAACTGCATGACAGCGGAGCATAATTAATCAAATATCGTGAAGATCGTTGTTGCCACATCCGTATCCTCTCAACCAGATTGCATATCGGAAAGAGTACATCTGAGACTGGGATCGTGTACAACTCTCTCGTCACACCATCCCACTACCAACGAGGAAAACGATTATAAAGACTTTTCGAGTAAAATAGGTTGAAACAAAACCAAAAAGCACTTGGGCTTCCCTTCATGAGAATAACCGGTTACACGAACTGTCAAAAAATAACCAGCAAATGTGGAAGCTTGGACAAACCGTCTGCAAAACGAACTCTTTTTTTGTACGTGACCGGACAGGCACGAAATGAAGTTGTTCTCGCCTGGAGATGTATGCAAATTCCCGGCCATACTTGGTTGACTAAAATTCCTTGAGGCAGGCAGCAGGCGATTCATTTGGAATATTGGCACGTATAGTACGCACTATACGCAGCAAATCTCGTGCTTCTAGCTTATTTGCTGCCCGAGCTGCAAGTAAGGAATACATAAGCAAACGCGGATAAGTCAATGGACAAATGTGTGACAATGCCTTGTTTAAATGGAATTATTCAAGAGACACCGATTGCATGAAGTGCCAAAAAATAATTACCCACTACGGAGGCTTTCACTAATTCTCCGCTGCAAAATAACTTACTGAAGTGCTGGAGCAAGCAAAACTGCACAAAAAAGCCTCGTTTTCGCATTATCGTTAAATGAAATGCTGTAACGTTTGTGTTCTGCTATTTGACGGCAGAGTGGTTTGTTTCGACTTTTTTCTTAGCGACAGGATGAGGGATTGAGGAATCGAAGGAGGGTACAGTGAGGAGGACGACGAGTTCACTCTCTGGAATTCTCCGACGACTTCCACTCACTTGGTCCTCAAAGATAGCGTTCGTTCGTTCACTCCCAAATGAGAAAGATCGTATCCACGAGCTGCGGCATTCGCACCAACCTCTTCACTGTGCACTGACTTGCAGTGGAATGCAACCAAAACATGTTCTATGCTCTGGTGGTAGCTGATCGCTATATCGGAGAGTCGTTTGCCACGAAGTTGGTGAAGTTCGCTGGAGATTCTTATTCTTATCCCAGCTTTGTAAAATTTTTTGCCTGCATGGTCGTGGTTGCTGCTTTATATGCCGCTGCTCTCCAGGAAGCTACTGACAGCTGCGTATGCGGGAGATTTGCTTTGCTCATTTCTGTTGTTGAGCTTTTTTACTCCTCGTGCGACAGGAAAAATTTCTTTAATACCAGCTGAAAACAAAGACGGAACTTGAGGAAGTTACAGAGTTCCCTTCAACCGGAAGCTCTCATTCCTGTTACGGATAAAAGAAAACCGGTGAGATAATGGGTTAAATAGTGGTCATCTCTGTTATAAAGTACTCTCCTTTGCAGTCATATAACTCTACAGATGCTCTATTGCAGCCTTCTTTCTGCCCCAAAACATGTCCATGCAGAACTTCTGCAAGAAAGTGCCCTTCAGCTCGCCCTAAACGAGCAGCGGAATTATTGTATTTACGAAATTCCTTTTCAGTGTCTGTCATTTAATCCCTTCGTTCTCGAACTCTGATGCGTGTTGGCAACTTCCCTAATTCGGCTAGTTCTCCTGATGTCTGTTGGCAACCTCCCTCTTTCGGCTACTGTTCCTGATGTGTGTTGGCAGCCTCCTCCTTCGGCCACTGTACCTGATACGTTTTGGCAACTTCCCCCCTTCGGCCAGCATTCCTGATGTGTGTTGGCAACCTCCCGCTTCGGCTAGTATTCCTGATGTGTGTTCGCAACCTCCCTCCTTCTGCTAGTATTCCTGATGTGTGCTGGCAACCTCCCCCTTCGACTACTGTACCTGATACGCGATGGCAACTTCCCCTCTCCCACTAGTATTCCTGATATGTGTTGGAAACTTCCCTCTTTCCACTACTGTTTCCGATACGTGTTGGCAACCTCCTTCTTTCGGCTACTGTTCCTGATACGTGTTGGCAACTTCTTCCCTTCGGCTAGTATTCCTGATGTGCATTCCCAGTCGTGTTCCTTTCTCCACAAATGTTGGAGGAACAGTCTCAACGATAGTGTGGCAGGCGTGATGAACAGCCCTAAACGGTTATAGAACTCAGCTGTATATGCAAGAAACTATCGTTTAGTTGCGGGCCAGTTGTCACACTTCTTCGTGTTAAAGACAATCGTATCTTCCTGAAGGTCCATACAATTCCCGGCAATGTTGCACTTTGCTGCACTTCGCTTCTTGACCCTTCTCAATCGCTGCAGGTACTTGGTGTGCCGTCAAGAACACATTATCCACATAGATGTTGTCCTGTATCTCCTCTCGAAACTCAGTCATTTTCCTTTTGAGGTGATACTGAATAGTAGCGTTCAGTAGGAAGTATGAGGAGACCACGCCGAAAGGTACTCGAGTGAATCTAAACACTCTAAGGTTCGTCGAGCTGACTGGTGCTCTCACGTCTTTGAGCCAAATAAAGCGTACTTCGTCTCGTTGGTCGTCATGTAGGCGTATCTGTAGAAAGGCGTTCTCGACATCCCCCGTTATGAGTATTGGCGCTAGTCGAACTCGGAGTAAAACTCCACAGAGCTTTGCTAGGCGTAGTGGTCCTCTGACTAGCACATCATTTAATGAGTGCCCTTCTTTCCGCGTTTTCGACAACGCGTCATACACGATTCAGATTTTTGTCGTAGTCCTGCCTGGCCTAACAACAACCTGGTGGGGCATGTAGTACACTGGGCCGTCGGGCTGTATATTTGTGACGTCTTCAATTATCCGCACCTTTAGCCGCTCATCGAATGTCTTCTCGTAAGCACGGAGCAGTTCGGGATCTTTTTGGAGGCGTTTGAGCGATGTTTTCAGACGACCCATACAAAGGCCGAAGTTGCAGTCGAGTCTGCCTCCATCCTCCTTCCATGGCCAGCCACAATAGTAGCTCCCGTCTTTGAACGTAATGCTCTCGTTGAACCTTTTCATGGCGAGCTCGTCATCCGTTTGCAAAGCGGGCTCCCTAACTCCTACAAGTTCCAGCGACCAGAACTTTTCTAGCTCGTCTTTTGCACTGGCCACGTTGCAACAGTAGCGGTTTGCGGGTTTGATCTTTGAAGAGGTGCCGTACCGATTACTGCGTCCCTGTCCGCTGATCATGTCGCCTAGACAGGTGCGTATCAAATGAAATCCGGACGGTAACTTTGTTGAGGCACTTCCTCTGAAGATTAAGCTCCTATATAAGAGAAATAAAACCATATGAAATGAAAAAAAAAAGAATTTGCATATGGACGCAGGAAAAGCGCAGTTGAAGGTGGGCATTGTCAGCATATTCGATATTTTCATAGACGTTTCTTCATTCGGCAATCATATTTATCAACTGCGAAGAAATTACTATAAAATGTTCATTTTCAATGCCATTCGACAAAAGAAATCATTCAGCGATACGTAAGTTTAAATGCAATTCATGGATGGCTGTAACTAAATGGTGCGTAACTATAGAAGAAATGATAGATTTTTGATCCAAATGAGCGATTCGCATTTGCTTTCCTATATAATCATATTTTCAACAAAATCTCCGAAAAATAACTGTCGCTAATAAAAGATGTGAAATGAGAAGTAAAATAGACGTTAAACACTAGAACATTAAACCATTAATATTAAACATTAAAACCATACGTCCGAAATGAACACTCTTGTTTTTATTTATTTCATCGTGCAATAGTGGAAAACTACAATGTATTATTCTCTAAGCCAACTTTCTCAAACGTGCACTCAAAAAGTTCGGTGACTATAAAATAAAATCGAAACTCCAACTAAAGAAAAAACGCAACTTAGAACTTGAGCAGGAGAGGTGGAACCACGAAAGGCAATACAAGAGGAAGTTGAATAAGCTTGATCATTTACAATCGATCAATCGAAGGGAGTTGTGAAACGTTTTACTGCAGCACGTAATGCACTCTCATCTTCTCGTAATTGATCACGACAATCCTGTAAATTGTTACTATTAGCTAAAGTAAATTATTAGCATCAGCTAAATACGACAATAAGCGATCCATCACGTAACACAAGCATTTTCCAGAAATTTGCATCTACGAATTACTTGCAAACAAAACGTTACCACAACGCTTTTGCATATGCAAATTTTTAAAAGCGTTGACAATGGAAAATCTCTTGAACTGCACAGATGGGCCGACCAACAAGAATATGCTTCAGTGGCATTATTCAGCACATTTTACTGTTCACTAGCAGTTTATGCAAATGCTTCACTTCATGAGTGGAAGTACGAAGACGTTCATCACGGTGATGCCGCAGATGTCCCTCTCAACATTTTATTATTACTGCCACTATGGTGCTTTCAGTGCAGCTTTTATCAATATTAGTACTACTGCGATCGCAACTGCTCTCCTTGCCAGTATCGGCACTGCGAGCACTCTCCACTATCATCATGCGCATTATAGCGCAAGTATATTTACATCCATGTTAGCAGTAATATGCACGCTTTCTTAATGCTATATCGCAGCAAATTAACAAACATTACAGGTTATTTCTTATAAGCCTACCGTCATAAGCTGTACTCATATTTAAAATTCGATTATTAGCACAAATGAAACCTTTATATGATCCACTCTTCGAAGATCCGCTCCAGTTTGACGCTTGCCTCGTGAGCCACCTCATTACGGGCCTCTGCGATAGCGATTTTTCGATTCTGTACCAACTTTTTCATTTCTGCCAATTGCTCGTGACCAGTAACCTCAAACAAAAATAACTAACTCATATATCCTCAAATCAGACGATAAATCATACACTTTCAAAAACTTCGATGAGGATTTATTGTGAAGAGAATGAAGGAAACATATAAAGGTGGCTAAAAATACAAGAATATTGCTGAATTGACCATAAATACTTTCCCAAACAATGAATGTATGCATGCGCTCTATTTACATAGACCACCTATTTAACCAAAATGACATATGTACAAGCATCATAGCCTTTCCGCATGTATGACAGCTGCCACTAAACTTCCTATGGGCAATAAACTGAATAATTTCTAACAGAATCACTTGAGAATGAAAAGTGGATTCTTTGCAACCGATCCCAACTTGGGCAACGCAGCTAAGAGCCGAAGCGTCGCATCTGTAGCGCCCACTTATCACATATATTCAGAAGTAGCAAATTGCGACAGCAGGTGAAATTCAACAGCCCCATTTTTGCTATAAATGATGCATAAACAATCACAAAGTATGCTTTTACCTGTGTAATTATATTGATCCCTTCCAACCGTTTGGTAACAACCGGCTTCTAAATTGAAATTGAGCACGCAAATGGCCTTTCCACCTTTACACAACCTTCGTTTCCCTCAATGAAAGCAATTAACTTCTACTTACTTTCTCTTCCTCCACTACGACATCACATCAGTCAATGTCCTCTCCATATTATTGGTTGATAACATTCTGAAGGATTAACGGAAAAGGAGAACCTTTTCTTGTAGGAATCAATACTAGAAGATAGAGACGGCTGAAATGAAGATGAGACGACTTCCTGTGGTGTGGGCTGGAGCACTGTGATATTCCCTCACATGGTTCTGCTTCACAGCTCCATCAACTTGAACCTGCTGCAGCCCGGAGTTGATCGCATTCAATCCGAGCACCGTCACTGGCCATTCTTTATAAATGCTTAACTCTGTTCGATCCTGAAAATATCTTTTACTGATAAAATCCCAACTACCCTGATGATTGTGAGAATGAGGAATGCTACAAATCATGCTGCAACTTCATAGCCAAAAGAAAACGGTTTTTAAAAATTCCCAACTCCTATCTTCCCTCCCACCTTCCTCTTACTCTCCCATCTTCCAATAAATACTTTTTATATTCAGTTATTACTGATAGCCGCGTCCATAAATTATTGACCCCTGACGATACTATCGACTCCCGACCGGAAACGAGTAGAGGTTGACGATACTATCGACCCCCGATCGGAAACGAGCAGAGATTGATGATACTATTGACCCCCGATCGAAAACGAGCAGAGATTGACGATACTATCGACTCCCGATCGGAAACTATCTCCGCTCAACGTAAAGGTTTTAAGTCGTTAGTCGATCACGTTTATTATCTTCAAATGTGGTGTGACCTGTAGCTATGAATATACGAAAACGAAATACTCCGATGAATAATATGATACCGTTTTATTTTACATATTCTTATAATCTATAGCGATAAAAATTATATGAGAATCAAAGAGTTATATTTTTCGGGTTAAGCAATTTATATTATTTGGCGTTCGGCTATCAAGAATAGCTATCACCGTTCGCTTAATCGTTTTCGACCATCGGAAAAATCAGACTCTTAACTAAAACATATTATTGCCTCAAATATACTTGCTGCATTAAGTTTTATAAACTACTTTCAATACGCTTAGATAGATATAGGTTTAAATACACACCAACCGAAGGATGCTAGGTAGATGTATAGGTATGAACTCAAAGAATTAAGAAACTACGAAGGCCTTCGTTGTGGACTATGGAAGAATGAGAATCTCATTAAACTAGAATTACAAAAACAAGTTGGAGGATCATCACTCTTAGTTGCCTAAAATTATTGCAATACTCAAAACATACTGGTTAAGAAGCTCCACAAATATTCATTGGACGAGTTGAGAACTGGGCAACCGGGCAACCGAAAGTAATGGTCTTGTAAAGGCCAGGACTTCTGGTTTTCCTCCACCGCTCAGATTAGATGTACTTGTTCCCGATTTTTCAGGCGAAGAACGTGTTCTCCGATCCAAATGGCGTCGTAGTTCTATTTAAAGCCCATCTCTTTTTGATTTGTTTTTCTTGATAGCACTGTGCATCATTTATATTTGGGCATAAAGCATATGTTCTTAAGCAGTGGCCGTTCTTTTAAGTGCAAGCAGCCTTTAGCTTGCGAGCCGAGGCAGAAGCAGATAAGAGAGCAGACGCGGAAAGAGAGAAGCAGCATCTGATGAATGAGACTGACGAGGAGCTGAAGGAGCGTAAGCAAGAACTCGACGAAGGATACCAAAAACTTAGTGAGGACAAAGGCAGTCAGGTTGGCACTCTTTCATTGTATTTCTATCCATAGTCGATCCGATTAATGGGAGATTTTAAAAGAGAACAACTGTCTATCATTCTGCGAAGCTTCGGCAGGTTCGGGTGTCGAAACCTCTGATTGTGATGCCGTGTGGGAGTACCACTGAACTTGCGTTTTGTCGACCTATTTACCAAGTTTTTCTGTTATGGCACTGTGTTATGAATAACTGAGCAAAAGTCTAGAGCGAGTTTTTCCTCTTAAACGTCTCCATTGATTAGCTAGAGTATCAGAAATATTCCATCGGACGGAAGCCAATTTGTTCGAAAGTATATTCGAAGTGTTCATTAATCCAGAATGGTTCTATAGATGCGGGAACTTTTGGCGATAGGATGTTGTGACGGATTTTGGACATATTGACAAGTTGTTGTTTCTGAAGAAACACTTTGGGTTCGTTTTTTTGTTAGCGCAGAGGGAATGACTAGAAACTTCCTTGATGAAAAAGGTTTTTTGCGGCACCAGTACGGTTGCCGTGTGACCGAATTGGGGATGCCTTGAATGCTGTCCAGTGATTTTGAAGTCGTCATTTCGTTTTGGCCTTTTTCAGAATTTCATGTGAATATTTTCACTAATTTATATGTGCTCAAGGACTTATTGACAGATCGAATGCGTAGTTATGTCTGTTGTCACGTCTTCATGCTACAGTTCTCACGTTTGTAGACGTTTTCACGTGATGGAGTTTACTCTAGGAATGATGGAGCAGCGAAACGATTTAAGGTTTCCGTTCTGAAAATTATCTATGAATATTGCGAAGGGTTTACGATAACTAGTACATAAGTCGCTATTTTGCTCATAACGGCTATCACTTACCATTTTTGTATAAATTCTCTTTTAGGTTAATTTTAAGTAAGTGGGCGACTAGTATTCTTGATGTGTGTTGGAAACCTCCCTCCTTCGACTACTGTTCCTGATAAGTGTTGGCAACTTCTTCCCTTCGGCTAGTATTCCTGATGTGTATTCCCAGTCGTATTCCTTTTTCCACAAACGTTGGAGGAACAGTCTCAACGATAGTGTGGCAGGCGTGATGAACAGCCCTTGTACTGAACAAAGTAAAATGTAATTATATCAAACGAATTTTGCTTACGTTCAGCAATTGGATGTGCCGATGCGGCCGTGCTCACGGCAAGTGAATATTGTACAGAGGGAAGGCGAAGTTGACAGCAGTTTAATATACGAATAAAGATAACTGCACGTGGTGGAGGATCACTTATAGGCGCTCAACGGGAGCTCTCCTGAGCTCCACACGAGGGGCCTGTCCCTCGTCCTCACTGCGGTCCGACTGACGAGTCTTTGCCACGGGAGCTTTCGACGATCTCCTCGCTCCGCCTTCCATTTCTGCTAATGCATGCAACGTGCCCTTTATCCCATTGACCATTTTCGGTGATGAATGTAACATACCCTTTTTTCCATTGACCATTTTCGGTGATGAATGTAACATGCCCTTTTTCCCATTGACCATTTTCGGTACTGTACGCAGCATGCCCTTTTCCCCATTGAAACGTTTAGTTTTTATCCCTCGGATTCCGCTGGGTGTATCATCGTTTGCATTAGGTTCTTTATCGTTTCTGATCGTTACAGGCGCCGCTGAGACGGTTAGTCCTTTTTTGCTACATTTTGACTGCAATGAGCCGCGACGACGCATCTCGCGTTTCGCGACACTCCCGCGGCCCCTGACGTTAGTGGGGGGCATCCATACCGGCTCGAAGCTGCGTAATTCCATTGGAGGCTCAGTCCCTTGGGGCGAGGCTACGCTCGGGCTTCGTTCCTGGGGTCGATGCCGTGCACAGCAGCATCGTGCCGCGCATATCAGATACTCCGGGTAGAGAAATATTGCTGCAGCTGCGCACCAAACTGCTAGTACAGCCGCGATCGCTCCTCCGACGATCCATCGCCAACGGAATGCGATGTCCTCGAGTTCTCTTGCGAGCGCTGTGGACGACTTTTGGAATGCATCGCTGGCCGCTTCGATGATTTCTTCCGCGTCGTCTCTTATGGCGTCGGCCGTAGACTTCCCCTGTTCTTCTGTGGATCTTTCCCATGCTTGTGAGTTCTTGTCGATCATTCCCAGCACCCACTGAAGCCTTTCTTCGGAAATATCCACAAATGGTGGCGCGTCGAAGATTGGTTCCCTTTCTTCGGTTACTAGCGCCCATTCTTCAGTGATTTCGCGATCCTGCTTCATCCTGATTTCTCTGCAACTAAGTTCTTCTGACACTGCTTTGATTTCGCGCGACCTCGGATGCACGAATAAGATCTTGTCCTTGTATCGTACCGGAAGATCTCGATAGCACTTGCCTTGAACTTCGTGATTCGCGAAAACTTGAGAAACTTCCAGCTTTTTGCACGGGAACACTTTCAACAGGTCTCCGATATTTTCTGCGGCGATATCCATCCGTCTGAGGAGTACTCGCGCTGCAGTAGTTGGATCCGTTCTGCTGAGAGCTCCAATGAGCCAAAGCATACGATTATGCTGTTCGCAAATTCTGTGTCGAATCTCTTGAGTTATTCGTTGTTCCCGTTCACTGAGGCAATTCCATAAAAACTGCAGCTTAGCATTCACTGAGGTGTCACTCTTCTTGTTGATTTCTTCTGGCAATTCTTCAACGAACAATATTCTTTTACTGAGGATTCCGTTTGATGTCTCTCTGGGGGTTGCTCCTCGGGGCTGAATTCTATTACTACTCCGTTTTTCATTACTTCGGCTCTCCGAAACTTGCACACAGTGTCAAGGCTCGTATCATTCTGCATCTTCTTGCTTCTGACGAATACCGCTTGCATTGTTGGAATCGTGACAAACCGATGTGATACTTGCGCGTTCGCCTTCCCCAGCGTTCTGTATGGACACGGATCAGCCAATTCGGATGGATCCCACAGAATCGTTTCTGTGGCTGTGATGCATTTTCCCAGAGTTTTATTGCATCCTGATGTGCGACTTAAACCATCGTAGAACTTGATTACTCCTTGCTCCATACGATAATTAGTGGTTGTATGACATCGGGTTCCGATCCAGCCGTAGCTATATTCAGTCGGCTGTTTATACGACCATCGGTTTGCGTCGATTTGTTCGAATCGGATGCCGTTGAGCTGTTGCGACCGTCTCATCTCCATGCATTGTAATGCCGTCACGTTCTGGACCGTTGTTTCATCACGCGTTACTGCTAGACTCCATCGAAGGAAGCACTTCGTGCAGACGGTGCGCAGTATCTTCGCACAGAAGGTAGCGTTTGCCGTAATGAACGCTCTGTTCAATACTTCTACGATTTGCGAGGAGCTGTGCATTTCCTCACGGACCTCTTTGCAATTTAGTTTGTCTGGTATCTTCACGTATAAGCCTTGGCCATATTTTGCGCATACGTGAAACTGTAAGTTCGTCGGGACGCTGCTCGTCAGTGCAGAAGTGGCGAATAGCATCACTAGCACGATTGATAGCGCGTGCGCGTACCTTGTCCTCGTAGTTTTAGGCTTGGTTCTGGTTTCTTCCTCTTCCTCTGTTTCTTCTGCCTGCAGATTCTGGTCTGCCGGGTGTTTCACCAATTCTTTGCTTTTTGTTGTCGGTAGCGCCTCCCTTTCTTCTTCCGACACTTCGAGGGGGTACAACATACTCACTGGCCTCTTTAGCACGTGGCCGTTGGGCATTTTGACGTCGACCGTTTTTGTTTTTCCTCCATGTTTCTTGTATAGTTTCTCAACTTTGCCTAGCTTCCACTCCGCTCTGGGTAGACCCTCCTCGGCGACTATGACGACTTCGCCTTCCCGGGGTGCGCGGTCTGTCACTCGGGAGGACTGATGGTGTTCTATGCAGTGCCGTTCTCTTAGGCTCATCAGGTAGTCATGGGTCCAAATTTTCCAGAAGCGTTCTAGGCTGCTGATCGTTGCCTTCCATAGACCAGTTTGTCGCGTCTGTCCGCTGTGTGCTGCGGGCCGTTATCATGTTCGGGGCTTGGCTCTTGTGTTGCTATGATCGCCTGTGGTCGGAGGAAGTCGACGGGCCTTAAAATCCTTTCGGGGGCGGAGTCTACATAAGTGAGTGGTCGGCTGTTCACTATGGCTTCGCACTCTACTACCAGCGTTTTGAATTCTTCCTCGTCCAAGAGTCTTCTCCCGACTGCTTTGCGGAACGCTGTTTTGGTCAGCCCGACTAGTCTTTCATAAACTCCTCCTTGCCATGGTGCGTAGGGGGTAATGAAACGCCAAGTTATAGGTGCAGCAAGGGTGTTTTGCATAACTTGTTTAACCAGCTGGAACTGTGGCGCGTTGTCCAGCACTACGCTAGTAGGGTAGCCGTTTCTGGCGATAAATCTTCTCAAGACGTGCAAGAACTGCTCTGCCGGCAGGTTTTTTGTTACTTGCAAATGAATGGCTCTAGTCGCTAGACAAGTGAAGAGGGCTATCCATCTTTTGCAAGGGCCAGTGAGGTCGCGTATGGTCATAGGTCCCATGTAGTCGAGGCCGACGTTTTGAAAGGCTCGCATTGCCCATGTCCGTTCCTTTGGCAGTGGGGGGAAGGCTGGAAGCTTAAATGGCTTTGCGTTCCATCTACGACACGCCATGCAGTGTCGTCGTAATATACGCTTGACCGTTGCCCTTCCCTGGGGGATCCAGTAGCGTTTCCTTACGTCGGCCAATGTCTGTGACACTCCAACATGTCCGGACTCCTTGTGTCGAGCCAATACGATCAGTCTGGTGAGGGCTGATGATTTCGGGAGGAGAATAGGATGAACTGTTTCTTCTGGTAGCGCTGCATATTCCAGCCTTCCTAAACATCTCATAATTCCTTATTCATCCTTATACAAGTTGGCGTCAGTATTTCTCTCGAATTCTTCGCTTATCTTAGTTTGTTCTTGTCTGATAAGAATGCGCTCTGCCCAGTCTAGCTCACCAGCTGTGGTGGGCCCTTCGAGTTGGACGGTTTCCCATAATGTTCGTCCGAGACGAGTTTGGGTACTCCTTAACATACGCTTGATCGCTCTAAGTACCTGAACTGTCGTTCGTTTGAGCTTATTGAGAGTGCTGAATCTTTCACATTCAAATACGTCAGCCACCGTTGGTGAGCTTGGGATGATTACCAGGGCCACTGGGTTATGTGGAACTGTCCATTCAGGCCAACACCGGCTCTCTTGCTGGAGAAATGAAGGTCCTTCCAACCACTGACTGCATTGGCCAAGCTCCGCAATTGTGAGACCACGTGTTGCCAGGTCCGCGGGGTTATTATCGCTGTCAACATAGCGGAACTGTGCGGTGCTTCGGCGTATTTCGGCTAGTCGATTGTCGACAAAACGGTCCACAGTGGTGGCCGTCGCTATCCAGTGCAAAGTTGCCTGTGAATCGCTCCAAAGGAACGTGCGTCCCGTGTGCTTCAGCTGCTCTTTTACGAAGTTCAGCAACCTGCTTCCAATCAACGCTGCCATCAATTCGAGGCGAGGAATGGTAATGCCACGTATTGGGGCCACTCTACTCTTGGACATCAGCAACGAGCTTTCGTAACGGCCCTGGCTGTAGGAGCGGAGGTACGCCACCGCAGAATACGCGCTTG
Source organism: Parascaris univalens (assembly GCA_037576465.1). Classification (NCBI taxonomy): domain Eukaryota; kingdom Metazoa; phylum Nematoda; class Chromadorea; order Rhabditida; family Ascarididae; genus Parascaris; species Parascaris univalens. The sequence goes on along the minus strand of CM075173.1, from coordinate 129,590,560 downwards.
TAGAGGCGTCCACGAAGACATGGATTTCGGCGCATCTTTTGTCCAGCTCGGCCGTTAGTTTTCGGTCCAACGTGAGCGACTGCCCTTGAAAGCGCTCAAGTAGGGCTGCCGCAGTTTGGCGGTCCGTGTTGCCGAATGGCTGGTCCCAGTCGTACTCCTTTTTCCACAACTGTTGGAGGAACAGTTTCAACGGTAGTGTGGCAGGCGTGAATAGCCCTAAGGGGTCATAGAACTCCGCTGTATATGCGAGAAACTGTCGTTTGGTTGCGGGCCAGTTGTCCCACTTCTTTGTGTTAAAGACCATTGTGTCCTTTTGAAGGTCCCATACGATTCCCAGCAGTGTTGCACTTTGCTGCAGTGAGTCTGAGTCCTTATTTAAGGCGGAAAGAACTTCCCGATTGTTGCTTCGGAATTCCCGAAGATTCATATCCGCTTCTTCAAAGACTCTCTTCGCTTCTTGACCCTTCTCAATCGCTGCCGGTATTTGGTGTGCGGTCAAGAACACATTGTCCACATAGATGTTGTCTTGTATCTCCTCTCGAATCTCAGTCGTTTTCCTTCTGAGGTGATACTGAATAGTAGCGTTCAGTAGGAAGGGTGAGGAAATCACGCCGAAAGGCACTCGAGTGAACCTGAACACTCCAAGGTTCGTCGAGCTGACTGGTGCTCTCACTTATTTGACCCAAATAAAGCGTACTTCGTCTCGTTGGCCGTCATGTAGACGTATCTGTAGAAAGGCGTTCTCGACATCCGCCGTTATGAGTATTGGCGCTAGTCGAACTAGGACTAAAACTCCACAGAGCTTTGCTAGGCGTAGTGGTCCTCTGACTAGCACATCATTTAATGAGTGCCCTTCTTTCCGCATTTTCGACAACGCGTCATACACGATTCAGATTTTTGTCGTAGTCCTGCCTGGCCTAACAACAACCTGGTGGGGCATGTAGTACACTGGGCCGTCGGGCTGTATATTTGTGACGTCTTCAATTATCCGCATCCTTAGCTGCTCATCGAACGTCTTCTCGTAAGCACGGAGCAGTTCGGGATCTTTTTGGAGGCGTTTGAGCGATGTTTTCAGACGACCCATACAAAGGCCGAAGTTGCAGTCGAGTCTGCCTCCATCCTCCTTCCATGGCCAGCCACAATAGTAGCTCCCGTCTTTGAACGTAATGCTCTCGTTGAACCTTTTCATGGCGAGCTCGTCATCCGTTTGCAAAGCGGGCTCCCTAACTCCTACAAGTTCCAGCGACCAGAACTTTTCTAGCTCGTCTTTTGCACTGGCCACGTTGCAACAACAGCGGTTTGCGGATTTGACCTTTGAAGAGGTGCCGTACCGATTACTGCATCCCTGTCCGCTGATCATGTCGCCTAGACAGGTGCGCATCAAATGAAATCCGGACGGTAACTTTGTTGAGGCACTTCCTCCGAAGATTTCGTGGAAATAATCGGCACACACGAGGATCTGCGGCTTGAGTGTAACCGCCGGTGGGGTGATGTTCCGCGTTGAGCGGATGCACCGTAACGTTTTTTCCGTTAGCTTGGCGATTGCAATTTCGCTAACCAGTCTTGGTACCGAGTTCGCGAACATGGTGAAGAGCCGTCCATCAGTGCGCTTCATTTTTAGTTCGACGCGCGCAGACGTGCAGTGAGTAGTGTGCGTCCCACCAAATCCGTCAACGATCAACGATTCCTTGTGTGTTACTTCGATGCCCAATTGCTGGACTATTTCTTCCGTGATGAATGAGGGTTCGTTCCCAACATCGAATAGCACGGACACTTTCATCGTTTTTGTGTGTGGCGCGTCACCTCTAACCTCCACGAAGGTAGATATTAGTAATACCGTTTTGTCTCGCTCTTGCTGTTCGGGTGTCGCAATAGCCGCCATCGTGCGAGTCCTTTGAGTGTTGGTTTCTCCGATAGAGTTCTCCTCTTTCCTCTGTTGCGATCGATGCCACGTCTTACAGAGTGCCGTGGGATGTCCCTTGCGCTTGCAATGGTAGCAGGAGACGTTTCGTGTACAGTCATTTTGATTACGACCCTCTCTCATACACTTGAAACAAAGGCGTAACTGCCGCGCGGTCAAATCGTGGACAAATATCGGCGCGGTGTGGTTCACAACAAAACGCACATATCTGTCGAGTAAGATCGTGTCGTGTGCCCTTCCCCTCGATCTGCCGTTTCGGTACTGCCGGTAATGCAGAAGTGTGATGTAAACTTTCCTCTCGTTTTACACCTCCCATATTTCTTCGCTCTCGCCTTCCTACCTTCTTTTGAACTTGCCGACCCTCATGCGTCGGTTCCCCTATAGTCGCAGTTCCCATATTCTCCCTGATGCGCACCAACATAGCCTTTTTTCAATGCAAATCCAGTTTGCGAGTTGTCGATGTTTTCTCTCTGCTGCTCCAGTTGTTGTAGAATGTTGTTGTAGAATGCGCTCGACGCTCGCAACGCATTCCTCGAAGTCTTTTGCGGGAGTTGCTGCGTTATGTAGTTCCGCGTACAGTGACTTCAACAGCACTTCCGATCTCCCAAATCGTTGCTGGAGCGGTTTTAACGGCTTCGTAATTTTCGGGCGCTACTGTGAATCCACCTACTGCTTCTAGCGCTTTGCTTACTACATGCAGGGATGCGGCCCAGAGTTGTGGCCATTTGCGATGCTGTCCATCGAATTTTGCAATCTGCAGCCTCGGCAGCTGCACTACGTTCATGCACATCTGCTGCTGCGGTCGCTGGGCATGCGTGCTGTTTCCTGTAAGGACGCTGCCAGCCGGCGAAGTGTGTCGGGCTATGTGGAGTTCAAGATTCAATTTGGCAGTGATCACGTCATCACATACATTTTTAGCCTCAGTGATTACGATGAGAAAACTCTCGGCGCCTCTGCCAGAGTTTGGTAAATTGAAGCTTCATTAGCTTTCGCAGCAGCCGCTTCATGTACCCTAGCCAAGCGCTATGATCGGCGTTGACCTCCAAAATGTGACGTTCTAGTCATCGAATTGCTGCCTCCACTTGCAAAAGAGCGATTTTGAATGCTGCATGCGTTCAGCGAAACTTATGCTTTCCACAACTGCCTTTAGCACATTTTAGCCTTCACTCGAATGGAGGCTCGGTACGCAGCCAGATGTTTTGTACAGCTTCTGCTGGTGGTGCAAATCAGATTTTTTATTGCACTTTACAGACATGAATTCGAATCATTTGACGTTCCTTTCGATTGAAACTTTCATTTGGCTAGAACTCATTTGGAGCTTCGCACTTTCGTATATAATTAATTCGTTGATATGTTAATGTTTTGTTGACTAAAAAGCATTAATGTCAGTGATTTAGCAACTGTTGTCGATCCTCCTGATGTAGGAATTGTAGTAAATGGTCCTACAGCGTTGATGAAGTTTTCCCTAGGTGTGCGAAATGGTTTTTTTCGATGATGAAAGCGTAGTTTAAACGCAGGGAAAGCTCTTAAAGGGGGAAGAGAAAGAGAGGAATAAATGAACGCCTTTTTTTAATTAGAGATGAATGCTGCTAGGTAGTAGATGGACAGCATCGGCAGATTCTCCGTACAAATCAAAAATCATCATTCTGTGAAAGTTTTAGCCGTAAAATGTTATCGTCGAGTTTTGAAGTGGTGCATTTCTTGTTTGATGTCCATCAACACTTTGGAAGTGGATGATTTTAAGCTCTAAAACGTGTGGTTGAAAAACTCGCCACAAAGGTTAAAAAAACAAGCTGACTTGAACATTCCGACGTGTAATGGAAACTTCTTATTTGGTGCAGTGTGTTCATAGTGGGTGTTCTTACCATAGAGGACCAAGGATATTATTTTAGTTATCGCGAAGCGTAAATGAAAAAGTGGGGGCAGTGATGAGGTCCTTCGCAGTAACCTCACAGATCCATTTTGTGGATCTTGCTGGATCGGAACGCGTTGTTCACTCTTGTCGCCCTCATATGGGTTTATGTTTTTATTTACAACCAACTCTAAAGCTATGTTGCCGTTGTTTGGGTAGTATGCCATTACGCGAAGTAGAGTTACTAAATGTGCTCTCGTCATCCGTTATCTTTGTAGAGTACTTTGTGCAAAGATTTTTTGAAATCATTTCATTTTGATAAGTGTTAATTCGCAGTGATTACGCATGTGTATCGGGTCGAGGCTTTTTTCATAAATAATCATTGCCGATCACTTTTCTTTAGTATAGATAGGGTTCTTGTTATAACTTCCCAATCTAACGATACTGCCGTCGTTGGTTTTCGGTATTCTTTTCATCTGTGCTGCCTATCTTAAATCTTCAAACAAATAGCAATCGCAGAAGCTTCATTTATGTACAGTCCGACAATCATAGATCCCTTGCCGCATTGCGTCTAGCACTTTGGGTTGCATTATTTTCCTTGAAGGCTACAATTGCTGTTTCCCAATCAAATTAATGACTGTTAGTGTTATTGTGGGATATGTTGGAATTAAGAGGAAGGGGATTGAATTTCGTGACTTTTCTATTTCAAATTACTCGATAGTGGGACAACGTTCGTTTAAGGACGAGTGATACGAAGTAACGGGAAGTGAAATTGTTGAAGCTTATTGTCGAAATTATGGCCTAACTTAGGTGGTATCCGCTAAAGTAAATCCTTTAAAATCCCTTCATGGTTATTGCTTATTTAAAATGAGATTTGTTTTGCATTAATTGTCGACCGAAAGATGGAATTTGGCAGTGCGATAATTGCAGCGTTACTGTACTTCTTAACTATCCAGCGGCTTTGAATATCATATTTTATTCATATGAAACAAAATTGCGATCAGCGTGAGCCTATTGGCGCTACATCGTGTTATTTCGAGTGCCGTTGAAGGAATGTTAGTGAATTTTCATATGGACTCATGCATATTTGGTTTTTTTTGTTCAATGTTGTATTTTGTTAATACGTATCAGCATTACATGAGTTGTCTTCTTTATAGGTGAGACATAATGAGTCTGAAATTTTGTCAGTTGAATTGGTAATTTGTAAGATTTTGAAAAGATTTTCGAGTATTAGTAAATAGACGATCATATTAGGCGACTCGTTCGTACAAGTAATATTAGATTAGTGAGTCGGTATTCCTAAGCGTGGATTTTCCTCTTTTTTTTGCAATCTGAAGTGTGATGCTATAAGACCTGTGCGACCAAAGGTGCTGTTTGATTCATAGAGTGCATTTAAACCCTTTTATGTTTACATTGCTCCTTTCGCTCTTCATTACATCGTCAGTGATTCGTTAAAAGGGCTGGTCGAATGCTTTCGAGCAAAGCGATGTTTTGCCCTATTTCGACAAATATTCTGCCCTTCCATTGTCTTAGTCTTTAGATTTTCAAGACTTTCGTGGGTTTTCCGACATGTGTTCTTCATTCCTTCAATTTAGTACTTCGAGGCCTATTTTGAAGGACCTGGACGTATTGAAACCATATGAAGACCCATCATGTTGTCTGGCTTCATTTCATAACACTTTTGAGCGAAATTATTTCAGAAAACCATGGGGCGGCTCAAAATTTATCACCATTTCGTTCCGGTGCCTCTCTGATCGTTTGAAAAGACCAAAAGTTCGCTGATTTCAGGCCTTGTGGATTTCGGGATTCCATTTTGACACGCTTATTGGAAAACCCACGAAAATCTTGAAAATCTAAAGACTAAGACAGTGGAAGAGCAGAATATTTGTCGAAATAGGGCAAAACATCACTTTGCTCGAAAGCATTCGACCAGCCCTTTTAACGAATCACTGACGATGTAATGAAGAGCGAAAGGAAGCAAACTAAACATATGTCAAGGGGTTTAAATGCACTCTATGAATCAAGCAGCACCTTTGATTGCACAGACCTTATAGCATCACACTTCAGATTGCAAAAAAAAGAGAAAAATCCACGATTGAGAATACCGACTCACTTAATAATCTAATATTATTTGTACGAACGAGTCGCCTAATATGATCGCCTGTTTACTGATTACTCGAAAATCTTTTCAAAATCTTACAAATTACCAATTCAACTGACAAAATTTCAGACTCAGTATGTCTCACCTATAAAGAAGACTCAACTCATCTAATGCTGGTACGTATTAATAAAATACAACACTAAACACGAAAAAACCAAGTATGCACGAGTCCATATGAAAATTCACTAACATTCCTTCAACGGCACTCGAAATAACACGATGTAACGCCAATAGGCTCACGCTGATCGCAATTGTTTCCTATGAATAAAATATGATATTCAAAGCCGCTTGATAGTTAAGAAGTACAGTAACGCTGCAATTATCGCACTGCCAAATTCCATCTTTCGGTCGACAATTAATGCAAAACAAATCTCATTTTAAATAAGCAATAACCATGAAGGGATTTTAAAGGATTTACTTTAGCGGATACCACCTAAGTTAGGCCATAATTTCGACAATAAGCTTCAACAATTTCACTTCCCGTTACTTCGTATCACTCGTCCTTAAACGAACGTTGTCCCACTATCGAGTAATTTGAAATAGAAAAATCACGAAATTCACTCCCCTTCCTCTTACTTCCAACATATCCCACAATAACACTAACAGTCATTAACTTGATTGGGAAACAACAATTGTAGCCTTCAAGGAAAATAATGCAACCCAAAGTGCTAGACGCAATGCGGCAAGGGATCTATGATTGTCGGACTGTACATAAATGAAGCTTCTGCGATTGCTATTTGTTTGAAGATTTAAGATAGGCAGCACAGATGAAAAGAATACCGAAAACCAACGACGGCAGTATCGTTAGATTGGGAAGTTATAACAAGAACCCTATCTATACTAAAAAAAAGTGATCGGCAATAACTATTTATGAAAAAAGCCTCGACCCGATACACATGCGTAATCACTGCGAATTAACAGTTATCAAAATGAAATGATTTCAAAAAATATTTGCACAAAGTACTCTACAAAGATAACGGATGACGAGAGCACATTTAGTAACTCTACTTCGCGTAATGGCATACTACCCAAACAACGGCAACATGGCTTTAGAGTTGGTTGTAAATAAAAACATAAACCCATATAAGGGCGACAAGAGTGAACAACGCGTTCCGATTCAGCAAGATCCACAAAATGGATCTGTGAGGTTACTGCTAAGGACCTCATCACTGACCCCACTTTTTCATTTACGCTTCGCTGATAACTAAAACAATATCCTTGGCCGTCTATGGTAAGAACACCCACTATGAACACACTGCACGAAATAATAAACGATGAAAAAATACATTGTTTCCATATCTCGGAAATTTTAAATTATACGTCGGAATGTTCAAGTCAGCTTGTTTTTTTCACCTTTGGGTGACGAGTTTTCGACGACACGTGAGAGCTCGAAATCATCCGCTTCAAACGGAATCATTAAATACAGCAATATACTATACTGAGATAAGGACTTAACGTACATCAAACAAGAAATGCACCACTTCAAAACTCGACGATAACATTTTACGCCTAAAACTTTCACAGAATGATGATTTTTCATATCTGCGGAGAATCTACAACTCTACTAATGCCCGTGATGCTTTTTTATTAGAAATTCACTCATCTAAAGCTCTACTGCGCACAGATTTCAATCACAACGATCTTAACTATTCAACAATCAAAAAAAGAAAGAAATTACACAAAACGAAAACAGCACTTACATCCTTATTGCCACTCTTTTCATGCACTCGATTGTCTCGAACAACCAATCATTCTCCCAGCTCTCATTCTCCGCAAAGGGACGAATGCGCAGAGCAATCTAAATTAAATCCATCCCCTCAGTATTGTAACACTGCACCGACTTACCACTTAATTGACCTACGTTGGCAACACAACAGTATATGCAACTAAGCTTTTTCACAAAAACTCGTTAAAACCTCGTCTGGAAATCGCATAATTCAATTATCCTCAAAGAATTCTCGGAAGACTGTAATTTCGGCTTTGCTCGTAGTAACAAATAGCAACTTTAAGATAGCCACCCTTTTTTCTTTTCATATAAAACACCGACCTTACAGGCAACAAAACCACAAGTTCCCCTCCGAAATAACCAAAAAACTCTTCGCCTTAAAATAAGCTCTTTCACTAACCAAACTCAACTTTGAACAGAGTTCATGAATCTATTAATTCAATTAACTCTGGTACATAAGCACCATTTTATTCCCATGAAAATATCATGAACGCAATGAACGTCTTTTGCTCACTTTGCAAATAAAAACATCCAGACGTACTGCATACAGTACCATCCAAAACATATCGATAGCTTACTTCCACAAATAACATCATTTTGTACGATTCAACCGACTCAACGACATCATCAGATATTTAGTGCTATTTACATGAAAATCCCGGTAAAATTTCTCAGTAAGACTACTTTTAGAAATGAAAAATGCAGAAGACTGAAACCAACAAGGTAATTATGTACGCATCGAATGTTATGAGTCGGAGGAACAGTACCAAATGCCCCGCAACATTAATTTCCAATGACATATTATTACAGTGAAATGTTGCCTAAAAGATGGCTTAATGTTGTCCACGAAGATTGGCGCAAAGTAATTTCAAGAGGGAATTGAGTTGAAAAACTTAGGCGTTAAAAGAATGCTGACAATGAGAAATTACACGAAAGAATTATGGTGTCTTGTATAAACTAAGTGAGATTGCGTCTTACAAAACAAATTTTAAAAATCACCAACCTGGATTGCGCACTTCGTTTTATCAATCGCACGTGACGCAGTTCTCGACCTCAGCTGACGTTCGCTCATAGCGGAGCCCCGCTAACCAACTTACGACCTCTCGGGAAATCTAGAAAACGACGAAAACATCTAACGAAAAAGTCCGATCGATAAAATTTTGCCACATAATGAACAGATGAGACAACTAGAAGGCGATCACTTCAAATATTTCCAGCTTTGAAGAACAAACTTACAGGAAAAACTGAAGGCGACCTTAAGATAGAACATTACACAGTGAAGACAGCATGACAATTCAGGTACTGAGGCTCCAACGTCATGAAAGACCTTCCTGGGCACTGCATTCACTTCCGGATAACCGCGAATCCAGCCAGCCTTCGCTACGCGCAACTCAATGTATCTATCGCTGATGAATCGCGATTATACAAGAACGCTAACGGCTAATACCACCGAGCAGACCACATTATATAATCTTCGGCCATCCAGTCCGATCATATAATGATGTATCAATTACCTTTTCCGTCACTTAATTCGCCTTCACTTTAGAAGAATTTCTATTTCAGACACATTAATAAATAATTAAACAGACGATATGTACAGATCCCGGTTGGTCAGCACCACAGCTGCTCGCAGGTCGCTTTTTGCTATCGGACGATGGAGTCGACATCGCAGATTTCGCTGAAAAGGCTAACTGATAACCGAAACGATGCTGCAAAACTTGCATAACCGACGAACTGAACATTACCGATGAAAAATGCAGTAGCAAATTTGCTGAAATGAACACATTTACGATTAGAAATCAGCTAAAAACATCGTGGAAACGGAAGTGGATTACTAAAGCGATTATGCAAGACGTAGTACTACCACTTATTTCACTGAAGAAATAAACCATGAATAAATATATAAACGTAATAAGGAGACGGTCTCCCAGGATTGGGACGAGCTGGAGTTTACAGGGTGGACGATGGAGACAATATAGAGGCAACAACGAGAGAAATCATACATGAAAATGATGAGGGAGAAAAATCCCTGTAATGAACGTCTGAGAATACTTCTCAAATTAAATCTTCTTTACTCCGGTGGAGTTTGAATGAAAAATCTCACAACCGCCACCTCCCAGTGACGAGGGTTTCGACTTCTTCACAGAGATTTTCAATGAATAAAAATGAAATGGGGCGGCGATGTCGCGATTAATAACTAGACAGCGTTAACCGCTCGCTACATCCTCTCCCATCGCACTGAGCAAACCAACGACACGCAGCTTCACCGAAGTTCCGCATCATTCACCCTCACTCCAAATCCCGACGAACGCTAACAACGACTGTGTTAGCGCACCAAGATCCGACACTCAACTTCATCGAAAATCAGCATCATCCACCCTCTCCAAATTCCAACGAAACCTAACCACGACTCCGTTAGCGAACAACAGCCGAAACGGAGCTTCGCCGAAGTCCCGCATCATCCATCCTCACTCCAAATCGCAACGAACTCCAACTACGATCCCGTTAGCACACAAGAGCCGACACGGAGCTTCGCCGAAGTTCCGCATCATCTACCCTCACTCCAAATCCCAACGAACACTAACAACTACGACTCCGTTAGCGAACAAGAGCCGATACGGAGCTTCGCGGAAGTTCCGCATCACCCACCCTCACACCAAATCGCAACGAAAGCTAACTACGACTTCGTTAGCTTCATCGCAGTTCCGCATCACTCACCCTCACTCCAAATCGCAAAGAACTATAACTACGACTCCCTTAGCGCACCATGAGCCGATACGGAGCTTCATGAAAGTTCCGCGTCATTCACCCTCACTCCAAATCCCGACGAACACTAACTACGACTCCGTTAGCGAACAAGAGCCGATGTGGAGCTTCGCGGAACTTCCGCATCATCCACCCTCACTCCAAATCCCAACGAACACTAACAACTACGACTCCGTTAGCGAACAAGAGCCGATACGGAGCTTCGCGGAAGTTCCGCATCATCCACCCTCACTCCAAATCGCAGCGAACACTAACTACGACTCCGTTAGCGAACAAGAGCCGATACGGAGCTTCGCGGAAGTTCCGCATCATCCACCCTCACACCAAATCGCAACGAAAGCTAACTACGACTTCGTTAGCCTCATCGTAGTTCCGCATCATTCACCCTCACTCCAAATCGCAACGAACTATAACTACGACTCCATTAGCGCACCATGAGCCGATACAGAGCTTCGCGGAAGTTCCGCATCATCCACCCTCACTCCAAATCCCAACGAACACTAACAACTACGACTCCGTTAGCGAACAAGGGCCGATACGGAGCTTCGCGGAAGTTCCGCATCATCCACCCTCACTCCAAATCGCAGCGAACACTAACTACGACTCCGTTAGCGAACAAGAGCCGATACGGAGCTTCGCGGGAGTTCCGCATCATCCACCCTCACACCAAATCGCAACGAAAGCTAACTACGACTTCGTTAGCCTCATCGTAGTTCCGCATCATTCACCCTCACTCCAAATCGCAACGAACTATAACTACGACTCCATTAGCGCACCAAGAGCCGATCGCAGCTTCACGAAAATCCGGCATCATTCACCCTCACTCCAAATCGCAAAGAACTATAACTACGACTCCCTTAGCGCACCATGAGCCGATACGGAGCTTCATGAAAGTTCCGCGTCATTCACCCTCACTCCAAATCCCGACGAACACTAACTACGACTCCGTTAGCGAACAAGAGCCGATGTGGAGCTTCGCGGAAGTTCCGCATCATCCACCCTCACTCCAAATCCCAACGAACACTAACAACTACGACTCCGTTAGCGAACAAGGGCCGATACGGAGCTTCGCGGAAGTTCCGCATCATCCACCCTCACTCCAAATCGCAGCGAACACTAACTACGACTCCGTTAGCGAACAAGAGCCGATACGGAGCTTCGCGGAAGTTCCGCATCATCCACCCTCACTCCAAATCCCAACGAACACTAACAACTACGACTCCGTTAGCGAACAAGGGCCGATACGGAGCTTCGCGGAAGTTCCGCATCATCCACCCTCACTCCAAATCGCAGCGAACACTAACTACGACTCCGTTAGCGAACAACAGCCGATACGGAGCTTCGCGGAAGTTCCGCATCATCCACCCTCACACCAAATCGCAACGAAAGCTAACTACGACTTCGTTAGCCTCATCGTAGTTCCGCATCATCCACCCTCACTCCAAATCGCAGCGAACACTAACTACGACTCCGTTAGCGAACAAGAGCCGATACGGAGCTTCGCGGAAGTTCCGCATCATCCACCCTCACACCAAATCGCAACGAAAGCTAACTACGACTTCGTTAGCCTCATCGTATTTCCGCATCATCCACCCTCACTCCAAATCGCAACGAACGCCAATTACGACTCCGTCAGCGCACCAAGAGCCGATCGCAGCTTCACGAAAACCCCGCATCATCCACCCTCACTCCAAATCGCAGCGAACACTAACTACAACTCCCTTAGCGCACAACAGCCGGCACGTAACTTCATCGGACCACCGCACCACCCACCCTCACTCGACGCCCGAACTAACGCCAACTACGACTCCGTTAGCGCAGACAGCGCTTTTATAGGCAAATTTTCGTACCAAAATGGTTACGGCGCTTTGCTCGCCATGTTGATCAAAACTCGAAATGCACGGAGGGATACCGTATTCGTTCATCGAATGGTAGTAGTGATTCACACCGGTTGAGTAGGTCGATCGTTGCGCACTATTTGAGGGCAAATTTCAAATGATCTCTTAACAGATGCTATTGCAGTTTACTAAAGCTTGCAATTACTAACGAGTGGGGAGCGATCGTTTCGGCGGGTAATAAAGGTCACTAAACGATCCTCAACGAATCTCAAAGTGTCGACTGATCTAGCGCCATTGATGCGTATATTTTTCTGATCTTTAGTGTAGAATCTTTAAGCGCAACATAGGCATTTCAGGTGGATTTGATGCTAATTATGGATCCGTTTAAAGCATCGTCCTGGATTAACGGTTGCCCGGTTCTCAATTCGTCCAATGAATATTTGTGGAGCTTCTTCACCAGTATGTTTTGAGTATTGTAGTAATCCTCGGCAACTAAGAGTGATGATCCTCCAACTTGTTTTTGTAATTCTAGTTTAATGAATTTTTGATCTATGAGGTTATTTTTTCCTCGTTTTTCGACCCTTGAAATCAATCGACGACCAGGAGAAGGCGAAAGAGGAGTGGGCTGCAAAATCCCTTTCATATCATGCAAATATTGCCTATGTATGTTGGATGGATGATGTTGTTTGTGATAATACCCTAAAAATGAGAGCATAGGTTTGAAGGAAGGAGCGGGTAAATGGAAGAGGGATGGTGATGAATTTTTCAACATGAATTTTTTGCGTGCTGTTTGCAGAAATATGCCTTCGTTTTTGTCACTCCCATAGTCATATTTTATCGACTTTCACTGTCAATTTAGCCTCTTATCATTATTATCAGTGATGTTTCAGTTATCACTGCGAGACGTTTAAAAATTTCGCTTAGCATAATGTCTAATGCTTCGAATCTTGTATAGAAGATAAATGTTCGAGTCCTAATTTAATCTTTTTTATTTGTTTTAGGTGTTGGAGCAGTGAATATTTTGAGGCAATTGGAGGCGGAATACGATGTGAAGTTCCGCAGTGAGGGAAGTTTTGTGACTGTCGAAGGAGCCAATAACGAACATAGTGAAATCATTTCACGTCAGCTCTATAAAGCTTCGGCAATGAGGGATTTTAAGTGGTATTTCCTTATTTTTTCTTCTAATGCTATAAGAAATTGTATCGTTATTGTTTATTAGGTTTTTTGAAGAAAAGGTGGAAAACACTTCAAGTCGCCATATTAGAGTGTAATTTCGATTTCATTTAAAAGCATAGAGAAGACATCGCACTTTCAATACGGCATAAATGGGCGGTTGATGACTGTACCGTCAGATGTTTGCAGACAGACAGACTTAGCCCAGACTACGGGCCAAGGAATATGAGCAAATACCGTCTCTTCCTGTGCGGTAGGCTATATTTGTTATCTTCTGTTAATGGTACAAGCGGCTGTTGCCAATGGATATTTAATAGGAGAGATATGAATAATTGGTGCTTTTTTGTGGTGTTTAAGGTTTCAAAAGGTTCGTAATTTTTTATTTTCGTATATTTACGGATTATGAAATAAAAAGTAGGTCTTTAATAAATTATATGGTTGAATATTGAGGCATTGATGGACTTAACGTTCAGATCATAGGACATGTTTACTAATCGTTATGCACAAGTTTTCTAAAGGAAGTAGGCTTTGTTTACCGCTATCGGATAATGAAGCGACCTTTGGGAATAGAATTCTCATCCAAAATTCTTCGCTTATCTCACCCCCACCCACTGCATTTCCCTTTATTTTGTGAGCAATTATGCACTCGCTGTAACGAAAGTAAGATGAATTATCATAAGAACTTTTAATCTTAGTAGAGAGGATGGGAAATAGACCTAAGCGCAGGTGAAATGCGTATTCTTAGGCAATTTTTGAATCGTTTTTAGCGATGATTGAGCAGCGGATGATTATTCCCGTCGAAGTAAATAATGTGAATCTCGTCCGTTGAATCATTAGTCCGCAGTATTTTTGATTGATTTCACGCCGGCTTCTTTGAAGTGTCGACGTTGATTTTCATTATTATCGCGATCGCATTCCATTATCGGAAGAAATAGAGAATTGTATAATACTGGAAATGTTTGTAAAAAGTCTTTCATGCTTGCGGAATAGAAACTTGGGAATTTATGAACGCGGCTATCAGTAATAACTGAATATAAAAAGTATTTATTGGAAGATGAGAGAGTGAGAGGGAGGTGGGAGGGAAGATAGGAGTTGGGAATTTTTAGAAACCGTTTTCTTTTGGCTATGAAGTTGCAGCATGATTTGTAGCATTCCTCATTCTTACAATCACCAGAGTAGTTGGGATTTTATCAGTGAAAGATATTTTCAGGATCGAACAGAGTTAAGCATTTATAAAGATGCTCGGATTGAATGTGATCAACTCCGGGCTGGAGCAGGTTCAAGTTGATGGAGCTGTGAAGCAGAACCATATGATGGAATATCACAGTGCTCCAGCCCACACCACAGAAAGTCGTCTCATCTTCATTTCAGCCGTCTCTATCTTCTAGTATTGATTCCTACAAGAAAAGGTTCTCCGTTTTCGTTAATCCTTCAGAATGTTATCAACCAATAATACGGAGAGGACATTAACTCATGTGATATCGTAGTGGAGGAAGAGAAAGTAAGTGGAGGTTAATTGCTTTCATTGAGTTAAACGAAGGTTGTGTAAAGGTGGAATAGGCCATTTGCGTGCTCAATTTCAATTTAGAAACCGGTTGTTACCAAACGGTTGGGAGGGATCAGTATAATTACACAGGTAAAAGCATAATTTGTGACTGTTTATGCATCATTTATAGCAAAAAAGGGGCTGTTGAATTTCACCTACTGTCGCAATTTGCTACTTCTGAATATATGTGATAAGTGGACGCTACAGATACGACGCTTCGGCTCTTAGCTACGTTGCTCAAGTTGGGATCGGTTGCAAAGAATCCACTTTTCATTCTCAAGTGATTCTGTTAGAAATTATTGAGTTTATTGCTCATAGGAAGTTTAGTGGCAGCTATCATACGTGCGAAAAGATTATGATGCTTGTACGTATGTCATTTTGGTTAAACAGGTGGTCTCTGTAAATAGAGCGCATGCATACATTCATTGTTTGGGAAGGTATTTATGGTCAGTTCGGCAATATTCTTGTATTTTTAGCCACCTTTATATGTTTCCTTCCTTCCCTTCACAATAAATCTTCATCGAAGTTTTTGAAAGTGTATGATTTAGGGTCTGATCAGAGGATATATGAGTTAGCTATTTTTGTTTGGGGTTACTGGTCACGAGCAATTGGCAGGAACGAAAAAGTTGGTACAGAATCGAAAAATCGCTATCGCAGAGGCTCGTAATGAGGTGGCTCACGAGGCAAGCGCCAAACTGGAGCGGATCTTCGAAGAGTGGATCATATAAAGGTTTCATTTGTGCTAATAATCGAATTTTGAATATGAGTACAGCTTATGACGGTAGGCTTATAAGAAATTACCTGTAATGTTTGTTGATTTGCTGCGATATAGCATGCATATTACTGCTAACATGGATGTAAATAGACTTGCGCTATAATGCGCATAATGATAATGGAGAGTGCCCGCAGTGCCGATACTGGCAGGGAGAGTAGTTGCGGTCCCAGTAGTACTAATATTGATAAAAGCTGCACTGACAGCACTATAGTGGCAGTAATAATAAAATGTTGAGAGGGACATCTTGATAATCTTGCAGTTGAAGTTATCATAATCGACTCAGACAGTTTCGAGCTGTTGATATGTGGCTCTCAGAATATCCTCCGATCTGCAAGAAAACTAAAAGAACTACGTTTGGGTGCAACGAGTGGTCAGCTGGAATCTAGGGTCATCTATGAACGCAATTCCAACCGTTGTTTATAGCTGCTCTGATGGCTGGCGGTCTTAAGGGAAGCAGCAGTGTTATGTGGGTAATTTTTGAAAGCACTTTAGGCCGGAATTGGTGCACATATGCGATGCAGGGTTTGGATGGATACTCTGTGGTCTTCCCGATCACTGGGTCATATCATCCTGGAGTTTGTGTCTTTGAGGTTTACTTACGCCGAGTGCGAGAAATTTTTTGGAAAGAAAAAAGTTAGATCTGTTGGTGACCCGATACGATGACTGTCTCAGGAGCTGAAAGTCAGACGAGCATGCACCTATACCTGCATGCATGCATGATGTTGCTCGCCGGTCATAAATGCACGCCTTCATAAAGCACCGAAAAAGGTCGTTTGATTCGTCGCAGAATTGTTCGAGAAAATGTCAGGCCTTCCACAGTAAAAAAAAAACGCTTATATTTTTTTGTGTGCAATTCGTTTTATGATGGAAATTCATAGAGATAGGCGTTGCTTTGTATGTAAAATGTTTCTGATATCATTCAAGCTGAATCTCTGCGCTCCCGATCATGGATCATCGATCTCGTTCACCGCATCTACATTCTCGATCGTCCCTGAGATTTCGATATTCCTACCTATTAACATTGTCAAACTTCGGCGGCCTCGACGATGAATTTAGAAGCCCCTTTTTCTCAATTTTCATCTTTTCATTAAACTTCGCCGAGTATTTCTCTTGTATACTTCTTTTAAATGTTCTGCCACAATATGCTGTATTCTGAATAACCAGCGGGCATTATACGCCACAGCATTGCTGTATAAACGTTCTCCATGATAGTTTCGCTGATGATGTCAAGTGCCGAAATGTTAGGAATGAACAGTACTTTTTCGTTGTTTCGTGTTCGACCACGGTCAACAATAAGATATAGTTATCAGTATTCTCTGAAGAAACGGATCGCCATATTACCAGTGATTTTAGAAAAGCACTTTATAGACAGATCCGCCATATTCTCCATTAACTGACTCTAAAATAAATCTTCAAGTCTTATGAAAAAATGTGAAAATAAAGATGGAAATTAAGCTGCTTCTCATATTGTCAATTTCACCGTCCTTAAAGAAATTAAATTAAATGACTGTTTTTCATGTTTCGCCACAATTTATAATTAATTATCAAGAAGAAATTGGCCTTCGTACGCTCGGGGATTGGGACACTGTGAACCTTGGATCTTTCGTGCACTGCATGAGCGGTAAGGTATGCTGCTCGGAAGGAGCATAAATCCTACTCGACTCCTATCGATTTAACGCCTCACAAAAATGACAATAATGGAAAATTCTTCATTTTCTGTTACATTTTTCTGCTCCGACAAATCTCAGTGTCGAATACAAAATTTTATTAACACAAAATAAACGATTAAGCTCCTATATAAGAGAAATAAAACCATATGAAATGAAAAAAAAAAGAATTTGCATATGGACGCAGGAAAAGCGCAGTTGAAGGTGGGCATTGTCAGCATATTCGATATTTTCATAGACGTTTCTTCATTCGGCAATCATATTTATCAACTGCGAAGAAATTACAATAAAATGCCCATTTTCAATGCCATTCGACAAAAGAAATCATTCAGCGATACGTAAGTTCAAATGCAATTCATGGATGGCTGTAACTAAATGGTGCGTAACTATAGAAGAAATGATAGATTTTTGATCCAAATGAGCGATTCGCATTTGCTTTCCTATATAATCATATTTTCAACAAAATCTCCGAAAAATAACTGTCGCTAATAAAAGATGTGAAATGAGAAGTAAAATAGACGTTAAACACTAGAACATTAAACCATTAATATTAAACATTAAAACCATACGTCCGAAATGAACACTCTTGTTTTTATTTATTTCATCATGCAATAGTGGAAAACAATGTATTATTCTCTAAACCAACTTTCTCAAACGTGCACTCAAAAAGTTCGGTGACTATAAAATAAAATCAAAAATCCAACTAAAGAAAAAACGCAATTAAGAAGTTGAGCAGGTGAGGTGGAACCACGAAAAGCAATACAAGATGAAGTTGAACAAGCTTGATCATTTACAATCGATCAATCGAACGGAGTTGTGAAACGTTTTACTGCAGCACGTAATGCACTCTCATCTTCTCGTAATTGATCACGACAATCCTGTAAGTTGTTACTATTAGCTAAAGTAAATTATTAGCATCAGCTAAATACGACAATAAACCATCCATCACGTAACACAAGCATTTTCCAGAAATTTGCATCTACGAATTACTTGCAAACAAAACGTTACCACAACGCTTTTGCATATGCAAATTTTTAAAAGCGTTGAGAATGGAAAACCTCTTGAACTGCACAGATGGGCCGACCAACAAGAATATGCTTCAGTGGCATTATTCAGCACATTTTACTGTTCACTAGCAGTTTATGCAAATGCTTCACTTGATGAGTGGAAGTACGAAGACGTTTATCACGATGATGCCGCAGATGTCCCTCTCAACATTTTATTATTACTGCCACTATAGTGCTGTCAGTGCAGCTTTTATCAATATTAGTACTACTGGGACCGCAACTACTCTCCCTGCCAGTATCGGCACTGCGGGCACTCTCCATTATCATTATGCGCATTATAGCGCAAGTCTATTTACATCCATGTTAGCAGTAATATGCATGCTATATCGCAGCAAATCAACAAACATTACAGGTAATTTCTTATAAGCCTACCGTCATAAGCTGTACTCATATTCAAAATTCGATTATTAGCACAAATGAAACCTTTATATGATCCACTCTTCGAAGATCCGCTCCAGTTTGGCGCTTGCCTCGTGAGCCACCTCATTACGAGCCTCTGCGATAGCGATTTTTCGATTCTGTACCAACTTTTTCGTTCCTGCCAATTGCTCGTGACCAGTAACCCCAAACAAAAATAGCTAACTCATATATCCTCTGATCAGACCCTAAATCATACACTTTCAAAAACTTCGATGAAGATTTATTGTGAAGGGAAGGAAGGAAACATATAAAGGTGGCTAAAAATACAAGAATATTGCCGAACTGACCATAAATACCTTCCCAAACAATGAATGTATGCATGCGCTCTATTTACAGAGACCACCTGTTTAACCAAAATGACATACGTACAAGCATCATAATCTTTTCGCACGTATGATAGCTGCCACTAAACTTCCTATGAGCAATAAACTCAATAATTTCTAACAGAATCACTTGAGAATGAAAAGTGGATTCTTTGCAACCGATCCCAACTTGAGCAACGTAGCTAAGAGCCGAAGCGTCGTATCTGTAGCGTCCACTTATCACATATATTCAGAAGTAGCAAATTGCGACAGTAGGTGAAATTCAACAGCCCCTTTTTTGCTATAAATGATGCATAAACAGTCACAAATTATGCTTTTACCTGTGTAATTATACTGATCCCTCCCAACCGTTTGGTAACAACCGGTTTCTAAATTGAAATTGAGCACGCAAATGGCCTATTCCACCTTTACACAACCTTCGTTTAACTCAATGAAAGCAATTAACCTCCACTTACTTTCTCTTCCTCCACTACGATATCACATGAGTTAATGTCCTCTCCGTATTATTGGTTGATAACATTCTGAAGGATTAACGAAAACGGAGAACCTTTTCTTGTAGGAATCAATACTAGAAGATAGAGACGGCTGAAATGAAGATGAGACGACTTTCTGTGGTGTGGGCTGGAGCACTGTGATATTCCATCATATGGTTCTGCTTCACAGCTCCATCAACTTGAACCTGCTCCAGCCCGGAGTTGATCACATTCAATCCGAGCATCTTTATAAATGCTTAACTCTGTTCGATCCTGAAAATATCTTTCACTGATAAAATCCCAACTACTCTGGTGATTGTAAGAATGAGGAATGCTACAAATCATGCTGCAACTTCATAGCCAAAAGAAAACGGTTTCTAAAAATTCCCAACTCCTATCTTCCCTCCCACCTCCCTCTCACTCTCTCATCTTCCAATAAATACTTTTTATATTCAGTTATTACTGATAGCCGCGTTCATAAATTCCCAAGTTTCTATTCCGCAAGCATGAAAGACTTTTTACAAACATTTCCAGTATTATACAATTCTCTATTTCTTCCGATAATGGAATGCGATCGCGATAATAATGAAAATCAACGTCGACACTTCAAAGAAGCCGGCGTGAAATCAATCAAAAATACTGCGGACTAATGATTCAACGGACGAGATTCACATTATTTACTTCGACGGGAATAATCATCCGCTGCTCAATCATCGCTAAAAACGATTCAAAAATTGCCTAAGAATACGCATTTCACCTGCGCTTAGGTCTATTTCCCATCCTCTCTACTAAGATTAAAAGTTCTTATGATAATTCATCTTACTTTCGTTACAGCGAGTGCATAATTGCTCACAAAATAAAGGGAAATGCAGTGGGTGGGGGTGAGATAAGCGAAGAATTTTGGATGAGAATTCTATTCCCAAAGGTCGCTTCATTATCCGATAGCGGTAAACAAAGCCTACTTCCTTTAGAAAACTTGTGCATAACGATTAGTAAACATGTCCTATGATCTGAACGTTAAGTCCATCAATGCCTCAATATTCAACCATATAATTTATTAAAGACCTACTTTTTATTTCATAATCCGTAAATATACGAAAATAAAAAATTACGAACCTTTTGAAACCTTAAACACCACAAAAAAGCACCAATTATTCATATCTCTCCTATTAAATATCCATTGGCAACAGCCGCTTGTACCATTAACAGAAGATAACAAATATAGCCTACCGCACAGGAAGAGACGGTATTTGCTCATATTCCTTGGCCCGTAGTCTGGGCTAAGTCTGTCTGTCTGCAAACATCTGACGGTACAGTCATCAACCGCCCATTTATGCCGTATTGAAAGTGCGATGTCTTCTCTATGCTTTTAAATGAAATCGAAATTACACTCTAATATGGCGACTTGAAGTGTTTTCCACCTTTTCTTCAAAAAACCTAATAAACAATAACGATACAATTTCTTATAGCATTAGAAGAAAAAATAAGGAAATACCACTTAAAATCCCTCATTGCCGAAGCTTTATAGAGCTGACGTGAAATGATTTCACTATGTTCGTTATTGGCTCCTTCGACAGTCACAAAACTTCCCTCACTGCGGAACTTCACATCGTATTCCGCCTCCAATTGCCTCAAAATATTCACTGCTCCAACACCTAAAACAAATAAAAAAGATTAAATTAGGACTCGAACATTTATCTTCTATACAAGATTCGAAGCATTAGACATTATGCTAAGCGAAATTTTTAAACGTCTCGCAGTGATAACTGAAACATCACTGATAATAATGATAAGAGGCTAAATTGACAGTGAAAGTCGATAAAATATGACTATGGGAGTGACAAAAACGAAGGCATATTTCTGCAAACAGCACGCAAAAAATTCATGTTGAAAAATTCATCACCATCCCTCTTCCATTTACCCGCTCCTTCCTTCAAACCTATGCTCTCATTTTTAGGGTATTATCACAAACAACATCATCCATCCAACATACATAGGCAATATTTGCATGATATGAAAGGGATTTTGCAGCCCACTCCTCTTTCGCCTTCTCCTGGTCGTCGATTGATTTCAAGGGTCGAAAAACGAGGAAAAAATAACCTCATAGATCAAAAATTCATTAAACTAGAATTACAAAAACAAGTTGGAGGATCATCACTCTTAGTTGCCGAGGATTACTACAATACTCAAAACATACTGGTGAAGAAGCTCCACAAATATTCATTGGACGAATTGAGAACCGGGCAACCGTTAATCCAGGACGATGCTTTAAACGGATCCATAATTAGCATCAAATCCACCTGAAATGCCTATGTTGCGCTTAAAGATTCTACACTAAAGATCAGAAAAATATACGCATCAATGGCGCTAGATCAGTCGACACTTTGAGATTCGTTGAGGATCGTTTAGTGACCTTTATTACCCGCCGAAACGATCGCTCCCCACTCGTTAGTAATTGCAAGCTTTAGTAAACTGCAATAGCATCTGTTAAGAGATCATTTGAAATTTGCCCTCAAATAGTGCGCAACGATCGACCTACTCAACCGGTGTGAATCACTACTACCATTCGATGAACGAATACGGTATCCCTCCGTGCATTTCGAGTTTTGATCAACATGGCGAGCAAAGCGCCGTAACCATTTTGGTACGAAAATTTGCCTATAAAAGCGCTGTCTGCGCTAACGGAGTCGTAGTTGGCGTTAGTTCGGGCGTCGAGTGAGGGTGGGTGGTGCGGTGGTCCGATGAAGTTACGTGCCGGCTGTTGTGCGCTAAGGGAGTTGTAGTTAGTGTTCGCTGCGATTTGGAGTGAGGGTGGATGATGCGGGGTTTTCGTGAAGCTGCGATCGGCTCTTGGTGCGCTGACGGAGTCGTAATTGGCGTTCGTTGCGATTTGGAGTGAGGGTGGATGATGCGGAAATACGATGAGGCTAACGAAGTCGTAGTTAGCTTTCGTTGCGATTTGGTGTGAGGGTGGATGATGCGGAACTTCCGCGAAGCTCCGTATCGGCTCTTGTTCGCTAACGGAGTCGTAGTTAGTGTTCGCTGCGATTTGGAGTGAGGGTGGATGATGCGGAACTACGATGAGGCTAACGAAGTCGTAGTTAGCTTTCGTTGCGATTTGGTGTGAGGGTGGATGATGCGGAACTTCCGCGAAGCTCCGTATCGGCTGTTGTTCGCTAACGGAGTCGTAGTTAGTGTTCGCTGCGATTTGGAGTGAGGGTGGATGATGCGGAACTTCCGCGAAGCTCCGTATCGGCCCTTGTTCGCTAACGGAGTCGTAGTTGTTAGTGTTCGTTGGGATTTGGAGTGAGGGTGGATGATGCGGAACTTCCGCGAAGCTCCGTATCGGCTCTTGTTCGCTAACGGAGTCGTAGTTAGTGTTCGCTGCGATTTGGAGTGAGGGTGGATGATGCGGAACTTCCGCGAAGCTCCGTATCGGCCTTGTTCGCTAACGGAGTCGTAGTTGTTAGTGTTCGTTGGGATTTGGAGTGAGGGTGGATGATGCGGAACTTCCGCGAAGCTCCACATCGGCTCTTGTTCGCTAACGGAGTCGTAGTTAGTGTTCGTCGGGATTTGGAGTGAGGGTGAATGACGCGGAACTTTCATGAAGCTCCGTATCGGCTCATGGTGCGCTAAGGGAGTCGTAGTTATAGTTCTTTGCGATTTGGAGTGAGGGTGAATGATGCGGATTTTCGTGAAGCTGCGATCGGCTCTTGGTGCGCTAATGGAGTCGTAGTTATAGTTCGTTGCGATTTGGAGTGAGGGTGAATGATGCGGAACTACGATGAGGCTAACGAAGTCGTAGTTAGCTTTCGTTGCGATTTGGTGTGAGGGTGGATGATGCGGAACTCCCGCGAAGCTCCGTATCGGCTCTTGTTCGCTAACGGAGTCGTAGTTAGTGTTCGCTGCGATTTGGAGTGAGGGTGGATGATGCGGAACTTCCGCGAAGCTCCGTATCGGCCCTTGTTCGCTAACGGAGTCGTAGTTGTTAGTGTTCGTTGGGATTTGGAGTGAGGGTGGATGATGCGGAACTTCCGCGAAGCTCTGTATCGGCTCATGGTGCGCTAATGGAGTCGTAGTTATAGTTCGTTGCGATTTGGAGTGAGGGTGAATGATGCGGAACTACGATGAGGCTAACGAAGTCGTAGTTAGCTTTCGTTGCGATTTGGTGTGAGGGTGGATGATGCGGAACTTCCGCGAAGCTCCGTATCGGCTCTTGTTCGCTAACGGAGTCGTAGTTAGTGTTCGCTGCGATTTGGAGTGAGGGTGGATGATGCGGAACTTCCGCGAAGCTCCGTATCGGCTCTTGTTCGCTAACGGAGTCGTAGTTGTTAGTGTTCGTTGGGATTTGGAGTGAGGGTGGATGATGCGGAAGTTCCGCGAAGCTCCACATCGGCTCTTGTTCGCTAACGGAGTCGTAGTTAGTGTTCGTCGGGATTTGGAGTGAGGGTGAATGACGCGGAACTTTCATGAAGCTCCGTATCGGCTCATGGTGCGCTAAGGGAGTCGTAGTTATAGTTCTTTGCGATTTGGAGTGAGGGTGAGTGATGCGGAACTGCGATGAAGCTAACGAAGTCGTAGTTAGCTTTCGTTGCGATTTGGTGTGAGGGTGGGTGATGCGGAACTTCCGCGAAGCTCCGTATCGGCTCTTGTTCGCTAACGGAGTCGTAGTTGTTAGTGTTCGTTGGGATTTGGAGTGAGGGTAGATGATGCGGAACTTCGGCGAAGCTCCGTGTCGGCTCTTGTGTGCTAACGGGATCGTAGTTGGAGTTCGTTGCGATTTGGAGTGAGGATGGATGATGCGGGACTTCGGCGAAGCTCCGTTTCGGCTGTTGTTCGCTAACGGAGTCGTGGTTAGGTTTCGTTGGAATTTGGAGAGGGTGGATGATGCTGATTTTCGATGAAGTTGAGTGTCGGATCTTGGTGCGCTAACACAGTCGTTGTTAGCGTTCGTCGGGATTTGGAGTGAGGGTGAATGATGCGGAACTTCGGTGAAGCTGCGTGTCGTTGGTTTGCTCAGTGCGATGGGAGAGGATGTAGCGAGCGGTTAACGCTGTCTAGTTATTAATCGCGACATCGCCGCCCCATTTCATTTTTATTCATTGAAAATCTCTGTGAAGAAGTCGAAACCCTCGTCACTGGGAGGTGGCGGTTGTGAGATTTTTCATTCAAACTCCACCGGAGTAAAGAAGATTTAATTTGAGAAGTATTCTCAGACGTTCATTACAGGGATTTTTCTCCCTCATCATTTTCATGTATGATTTCTCTCGTTGTTGCCTCTATATTGTCTCCATCGTCCACCCTGTAAACTCCAGCTCGTCCCAATCCTGGGAGACCGTCTCCTTATTACGTTTATATATTTATTCATGGTTTATTTCTTCAGTGAAATAAGTGGTAGTACTACGTCTTGCATAATCGCTTTAGTAATCCACTTCCGTTTCCACGATGTTTTTAGCTGATTTCTAATCGTAAATGTGTTCATTTCAGCAAATTTGCTACTGCATTTTTCATCGGTAATGTTCAGTTCGTCGGTTATGCAAGTTTTGCAGCATCGTTTCGGTTATCAGTTAGCCTTTTCAGCGAAATCTGCGATGTCGACTCCATCGTCCGATAGCAAAAAGCGACCTGCGAGCAGCTGTGGTGCTGACCAACCGGGATCTGTACATATCGTCTGTTTAATTATTTATTAATGTGTCTGAAATAGAAATTCTTCTAAAGTGAAGGCGAATTAAGTGACGGAAAAGGTAATTGATACATCATTATATGATCGGACTGGATGGCCGAAGATTATATAATGTGGTCTGCTCGGTGGTATTAGCCGTTAGCGTTCTTGTATAATCGCGATTCATCAGCGATAGATACATTGAGTTGCGCGTAGCGAAGGCTGGCTGGATTCGCGGTTATCCGGAAGTGAATGCGGTGCCCAGGAAGGTCTTTCATGACGTTGGAGCCTCAGTACCTGAATTGTCATGCTGTCTTCACTGTGTAATGTTCTATCTTAAGGTCGCCTTCAGTTTTTCCTGTAAGTTTGTTCTTCAAAGCTGGAAATATTTGAAGTGATCGCCTTCTAGTTGTCTCATCTGTTCATTATGTGGCAAAATTTTATCGATCGGACTTTTTCGTTAGATGTTTTCGTCGTTTTCTAGATTTCCCGAGAGGTCGTAAGTTGGTTAGCGGGGCTCCGCTATGAGCGAACGTCAGCTGAGGTCGAGAACTGCGTCACGTGCGATTGATAAAACGAAGTGCGCAATCCAGGTTGGTGATTTTTAAAATTTGTTTTGTAAGACGCAATCTCACTTAGTTTATACAAGACACCATAATTCTTTCGTGTAATTTCTCATTGTCAGCATTCTTTTAACGCCTAAGTTTTTCAACTCAATTCCCTCTTGAAATTACTTTGCGCCAATCTTCGTGGACAACATTAAGCCATCTTTTAGGCAACATTTCACTGTAATAATATGTCATTGGAAATTAATGTTGCGGGGCATTTGGTACTGTTCCTCCGACTCATAACATTCGATGCGTACATAATTACCTTGTTGGTTTCAGTCTTCTGCATTTTTCATTTCTAAAAGTAGTCTTACTGAGAAATTTTACCGGGGATTTTCATGTAAATAGCACTAAATATCTGATGATGTCGTTGAGTCGGTTGAATCGTACAAAATGATGTTATTTGTGGAAGTAAGCTATCGATATGTTTTGGATGGTACTGTATGCAGTACGTCTGGATGTTTTTATTTGCAAAGTGAGCAAAAGACGTTCATTGCGTTCATGATATTTTCATGGGAATAAAATGGTGCTTATGTACCAGAGTTAATTGAATTAATAGATTCATGAACTCTGTTCAAAGTTGAGTTTGGTTAGTGAAAGAGCTTATTTTAAGGCGAAGAGTTTTTTGGTTATTTCGGAGGGGAACTTGTGGTTTTGTTGCCTGTAAGGTCGGTGTTTTATATGAAAAGAAAAAAGGGTGGCTATCTTAAAGTTGCTATTTGTTACTACGAGCAAAGCCGAAATTACAGTCTTCCGAGAATTCTTTGAGGATAATTGAATTATGCGATTTCCAGACGAGGTTTTAACGAGTTTTTGTGAAAAAGCTTAGTTGCATATACTGTTGTGTTGCCAACGTAGGTCAATTAAGTGGTAAGTCGGTGCAGTGTTACAATACTGAGGGGATGGATTTAATTTAGATTGCTCTGCGCATTCGTCCCTTTGCGGAGAATGAGAGCTGGGAGAATGATTGGTTGTTCGAGACAATCGAGTGCATGAAAAGAGTGGCAATAAGGATGTAAGTGCTGTTTTCGTTTTGTGTAATTTCTTTCTTTTTTTGATTGTTGAATAGTTAAGATCGTTGTGATTGAAATCTGTGCGCAGTAGAGCTTTAGATGAGTGAATTTCTAATAAAAAAGCATCACGGGCATTAGTAGAGTTGTAGATTCTCCGCAGATATGAAAAATCATCATTCTGTGAAAGTTTTAGGCGTAAAATGTTATCGTCGAGTTTTGAAGTGGTGCATTTCTTGTTTGATGTACGTTAAGTCCTTATCTCAGTATAGTATATTGCTGTATTTAATGATTCCGTTTGAAGCGGATGATTTCGAGCTCTCACGTGTCGTCGAAAACTCGTCACCCAAAGGTGAAAAAAACAAGCTGACTTGAACATTCCGACGTATAATTTAAAATTTCCGAGATATGGAAACAATGTATTTTTTCATCGTTTATTATTTCGTGCAGTGTGTTCATAGTGGGTGTTCTTACCATAGACGGCCAAGGATATTGTTTTAGTTATCAGCGAAGCGTAAATGAAAAAGTGGGGTCAGTGATGAGGTCCTTAGCAGTAACCTCACAGATCCATTTTGTGGATCTTGCTGAATCGGAACGCGTTGTTCACTCTTGTCGCCCTTATATGGGTTTATGTTTTTATTTACAACCAACTCTAAAGCCATGTTGCCGTTGTTTGGGTAGTATGCCATTACGCGAAGTAGAGTTACTAAATGTGCTCTCGTCATCCGTTATCTTTGTAGAGTACTTTGTGCAAATATTTTTTGAAATCATTTCATTTTGATAACTGTTAATTCGCAGTGATTACGCATGTGTATCGGGTCGAGGCTTTTTTCATAAATAGTTATTGCCGATCACTTTTTTTTAGTATAGATAGGGTTCTTGTTATAACTTCCCAATCTAACGATACTGCCGTCGTTGGTTTTCGGTATTCTTTTCATCTGTGCTGCCTATCTTAAATCTTCAAACAAATAGCAATCGCAGAAGCTTCATTTATGTACAGTCCGACAATCATAGATCCCTTGCCGCATTGCGTCTAGCACTTTGGGTTGCATTATTTTCCTTGAAGGCTACAATTGTTGTTTCCCAATCAAGTTAATGACTGTTAGTGTTATTGTGGGATATGTTGGAAGTAAGAGGAAGGGGAGTGAATTTCGTGATTTTTCTATTTCAAATTACTCGATAGTGGGACAACGTTCGTTTAAGGACGAGTGATACGAAGTAACGGGAAGTGAAATTGTTGAAGCTTATTGTCGAAATTATGGCCTAACTTAGGTGGTATCCGCTAAAGTAAATCCTTTAAAATCCCTTCATGGTTATTGCTTATTTAAAATGAGATTTGTTTTGCATTAATTGTCGACCGAAAGATGGAATTTGGCAGTGCGATAATTGCAGCGTTACTGTACTTCTTAACTATCAAGCGGCTTTGAATATCATATTTTATTCATAGGAAACAATTGCGATCAGCGTGAGCCTATTGGCGTTACATCGTGTTATTTCGAGTGCCGTTGAAGGAATGTTAGTGAATTTTCATATGGACTCGTGCATACTTGGTTTTTTCGTGTTTAGTGTTGTATTTTATTAATACGTACCAGCATTAGATGAGTTGAGTCTTCTTTATAGGTGAGACATACTGAGTCTGAAATTTTGTCAGTTGAATTGGTAATTTGTAAGATTTTGAAAAGATTTTCGAGTAATCAGTAAACAGGCGATCATATTAGGCGACTCGTTCGTACAAATAATATTAGATTATTAAGTGAGTCGGTATTCTCAATCGTGGATTTTTCTCTTTTTTTTGCAATCTGAAGTGTGATGCTATAAGGTCTGTGCAATCAAAGGTGCTGCTTGATTCATAGAGTGCATTTAAACCCCTTGACATATGTTTAGTTTGCTTCCTTTCGCTCTTCATTACATCGTCAGTGATTCGTTAAAAGGGCTGGTCGAATGCTTTCGAGCAAAGTGATGTTTTGCCCTATTTCGACAAATATTCTGCTCTTCCACTGTCTTAGTCTTTAGATTTTCAAGATTTTCGTGGGTTTTCCAATAAGCGTGTCAAAATGGAATCCCGAAATCCACAAGGCCTGAAATCAGCGAACTTTTGGTCTTTTCAAACGATCAGAGAGGCACCGGAACGAAATGGTGATAAATTTTGAGCCGCCCCATGGTTTTCTGAAATAATTTCGCTCAAAAGTGTTATGAAATGAAGCCAGACAACATGATGGGTCTTCATATGGTTTCAATACGTCCAGGTCCTTCAAAATAGGCCTCGAAGTACTAAATTGAAGGAATGAAGAACACATGTCGGAAAACCCACGAAAGTCTTGAAAATCTAAAGACTAAGACAATGGAAGGGCAGAATATTTGTCGAAATAGGGCAAAACATCGCTTTGCTCGAAAGCATTCGACCAGCCCTTTTAACGAATCACTGACGATGTAATGAAGAGCGAAAGGAGCAATGTAAACATAAAAGGGTTTAAATGCACTCTATGAATCAAACAGCACCTTTGGTCGCACAGGTCTTATAGCATCACACTTCAGATTGCAAAAAAAAGAGGAAAATCCACGCTTAGGAATACCGACTCACTAATCTAATATTACTTGTACGAACGAGTCGCCTAATATGATCGTCTATTTACTAATACTCGAAAATCTTTTCAAAATCTTACAAATTACCAATTCAACTGACAAAATTTCAGACTCATTATGTCTCACCTATAAAGAAGACAACTCATGTAATGCTGATACGTATTAACAAAATACAACATTGAACAAAAAAAACCAAATATGCATGAGTCCATATGAAAATTCACTAACATTCCTTCAACGGCACTCGAAATAACACGATGTAGCGCCAATAGGCTCACGCTGATCGCAATTTTGTTTCATATGAATAAAATATGATATTCAAAGCCGCTGGATAGTTAAGAAGTACAGTAACGCTGCAATTATCGCACTGCCAAATTCCATCTTTCGGTCGACAATTAATGCAAAACAAATCTCATTTTAAATAAGCAATAACCATGAAGGGATTTTAAAGGATTTACTTTAGCGGATACCACCTAAGTTAGGCCATAATTTCGACAATAAGCTTCAACAATTTCACTTCCCGTTACTTCGTATCACTCGTCCTTAAACGAACGTTGTCCCACTATCGAGTAATTTGAAATAGAAAAGTCACGAAATTCAATCCCCTTCCTCTTAATTCCAACATATCCCACAATAACACTAACAGTCATTAATTTGATTGGGAAACAGCAATTGTAGCCTTCAAGGAAAATAATGCAACCCAAAGTGCTAGACGCAATGCGGCAAGGGATCTATGATTGTCGGACTGTACATAAATGAAGCTTCTGCGATTGCTATTTGTTTGAAGATTTAAGATAGGCAGCACAGATGAAAAGAATACCGAAAACCAACGACGGCAGTATCGTTAGATTGGGAAGTTATAACAAGAACCCTATCTATACTAAAGAAAAGTGATCGGCAATGATTATTTATGAAAAAAGCCTCGACCCGATACACATGCGTAATCACTGCGAATTAACACTTATCAAAATGAAATGATTTCAAAAAATCTTTGCACAAAGTACTCTACAAAGATAACGGATGACGAGAGCACATTTAGTAACTCTACTTCGCGTAATGGCATACTACCCAAACAACGGCAACATAGCTTTAGAGTTGGTTGTAAATAAAAACATAAACCCATATGAGGGCGACAAGAGTGAACAACGCGTTCCGATCCAGCAAGATCCACAAAATGGATCTGTGAGGTTACTGCGAAGGACCTCATCACTGCCCCCACTTTTTCATTTACGCTTCGCGATAACTAAAATAATATCCTTGGTCCTCTATGGTAAGAACACCCACTATGAACACACTGCACCAAATAAGAAGTT
Source organism: Parascaris univalens (assembly GCA_037576465.1). Classification (NCBI taxonomy): domain Eukaryota; kingdom Metazoa; phylum Nematoda; class Chromadorea; order Rhabditida; family Ascarididae; genus Parascaris; species Parascaris univalens. Next base: position 129,559,676 of record CM075173.1, on the reverse strand, counting down.
TCCATTACACGTCGGAATGTTCAAGTCAGCTTGTTTTTTTAACCTTTGTGGCGAGTTTTTCAACCACACGTTTTAGAGCTTAAAATCATCCACTTCCAAAGTGTTGATGGACATCAAACAAGAAATGCACCACTTCAAAACTCGACGATAACATTTTACGGCTAAAACTTTCACAGAATGATGATTTTTGATTTGTACGGAGAATCTGCCGATGCTGTCCATCTACTACCTAGCAGCATTCATCTCTAATTAAAAAAAGGCGTTCATTTATTCCTCTCTTTCTCTTCCCCCTTTAAGAGCTTTCCCTGCGTTTAAACTACGCTTTCATCATCGAAAAAAACCATTTCGCACACCTAGGGAAAACTTCATCAACGCTGTAGGACCATTTACTACAATTCCTACATCAGGAGGATCGACAACAGTTGCTAAATCACTGACATTAATGCTTTTTAGTCAACAAAACATTAACATATCAACGAATTAATTATATACGAAAGTGCGAAGCTCCAAATGAGTTCTAGCCAAATGAAAGTTTCAATCGAAAGGAACGTCAAATGATTCGAATTCATGTCTGTAAAGTGCAATAAAAAATCTGATTTGCACCACCAGCAGAAGCTGTACAAAACATCTGGCTGCGTACCGAGCCTCCATTCGAGTGAAGGCTAAAATGTGCTAAAGGCAGTTGTGGAAAGCATAAGTTTCGCTGAACGCATGCAGCATTCAAAATCGCTCTTTTGCAAGTGGAGGCAGCAATTCGATGACTAGAACGTCACATTTTGGAGGTCAACGCCGATCATAGCGCTTGGCTAGGGTACATGAAGCGGCTGCTGCGAAAGCTAATGAAGCTTCAATTTACCAAACTCTGGCAGAGGCGCCGAGAGTTTTCTCATCGTAATCACTGAGGCTAAAAATGTATGTGATGACGTGATCACTGCCAAATTGAATCTTGAACTCCACATAGCCCGACACACTTCGCCGGCTGGCAGCGTCCTTACAGGAAACAGCACGCATGCCCAGCGACCGCAGCAGCAGATGTGCATGAACGTAGTGCAGCTGCCGAGGCTGCAGATTGCAAAATTCGATGGACAGCATCGCAAATGGCCACAACTCTGGGCCGCATCCCTGCATGTAGTAAGCAAAGCGCTAGAAGCAGTAGGTGGATTCACAGTAGCGCCCGAAAATTACGAAGCCGTTAAAACCGCTCCAGCAACGATTTGGGAGATCGGAAGTGCTGTTGAAGTCACTGTACGCGGAACTACATAACGCAGCAACTCCCGCAAAAGACTTCGAGGAATGCGTTGCGAGCGTCGAGCGCATTCTACAACAACATTCTACAACAACTGGAGCAGCAGAGAGAAAACATCGACAACTCGCAAACTGGATTTGCATTGAAAAAAGGCTATGTTGGTGCGCATCAGGGAGAATATGGGAACTGCGACTATAGGGGAACCGACGCATGAGGGTCGGCAAGTTCAAAAGAAGGTAGGAAGGCGAGAGCGAAGAAATATGGGAGGTGTAAAACGAGAGGAAAGTTTACATCACACTTCTGCATTACCGGCAGTACCGAAACGGCAGATCGAGGGGAAGGGCACACGACACGATCTTACTCGACAGATATGTGCGTTTTGTTGTGAACCACACCGCGCCGATATTTGTCCACGATTTGACCGCGCGGCAGTTACGCCTTTGTTTCAAGTGTATGAGAGAGGGTCGTAATCAAAATGACTGTACACGAAACGTCTCCTGCTACCATTGCAAGCGCAAGGGACATCCCACGGCACTCTGTAAGACGTGGCATCGATCGCAACAGAGGAAAGAGGAGAACTCTATCGGAGAAACCAACACTCAAAGGACTCGCACGATGGCGGCTATTGCGACACCCGAACAGCAAGAGCGAGACAAAACGGTATTACTAATATCTACCTTCGTGGAGGTTAGAGGTGACGCGCCACACACAAAAACGATGAAAGTGTCCGTGCTATTCGATGTTGGGAACGAACCCTCATTCATCACGGAAGAAATAGTCCAGCAATTGGGCATCGAAGTAACACACAAGGAATCGTTGATCGTTGACGGATTTGGTGGGACGCACACTACTCACTGCACGTCTGCGCGCGTCGAACTAAAAATGAAGCGCACTGATGGACGGCTCTTCACCATGTTCGCGAACTCGGTACCAAGACTGGTTAGCGAAATTGCAATCGCCAAGCTAACGGAAAAAACGTTACGGTGCATCCGCTCAACGCGGAACATCACCCCACCGGCGGTTACACTCAAGCCGCAGATCCTCGTGTGTGCCGATTATTTCCACGAAATCTTCGGAGGAAGTGCCTCAACAAAGTTACCGTCCGGATTTCATTTGATGCGCACCTGTCTAGGCGACATGATCAGCGGACAGGGATGCAGTAATCGGTACGGCACCTCTTCAAAGGTCAAATCCGCAAACCGCTGTTGTTGCAACGTGGCCAGTGCAAAAGACGAGCTAGAAAAGTTCTGGTCGCTGGAACTTGTAGGAGTTAGGGAGCCCGCTTTGCAAACGGATGACGAGCTCGCCATGAAAAGGTTCAACGAGAGCATTACGTTCAAAGACGGGAGCTACTATTGTGGCTGGCCATGGAAGGAGGATGGAGGCAGACTCGACTGCAACTTCGGCCTTTGTATGGGTCGTCTGAAAACATCGCTCAAACGCCTCCAAAAAGATCCCGAACTGCTCCGTGCTTACGAGAAGACGTTCGATGAGCAGCTAAGGATGCGGATAATTGAAGACGTCACAAATATACAGCCCGACGGCCCAGTGTACTACATGCCCCACCAGGTTGTTGTTAGGCCAGGCAGGACTACGACAAAAATCTGAATCGTGTATGACGCGTTGTCGAAAATGCGGAAAGAAGGGCACTCATTAAATGATGTGCTAGTCAGAGGACCACTACGCCTAGCAAAGCTCTGTGGAGTTTTAGTCCTAGTTCGACTAGCGCCAATACTCATAACGGCGGATGTCGAGAACGCCTTTCTACAGATACGTCTACATGACGGCCAACGAGACGAAGTACGCTTTATTTGGGTCAAATAAGTGAGAGCACCAGTCAGCTCGACGAACCTTGGAGTGTTCAGGTTCACTCGAGTGCCTTTCGGCGTGATTTCCTCACCCTTCCTACTGAACGCTACTATTCAGTATCACCTCAGAAGGAAAACGACTGAGATTCGAGAGGAGATACAAGACAACATCTATGTGGACAATGTGTTCTTGACCGCACACCAAATACCGGCAGCGATTGAGAAGGGTCAAGAAGCGAAGAGAGTCTTTGAAGAAGCGGATATGAATCTTCGGGAATTCCGAAGCAACAATCGGGAAGTTCTTTCCGCCTTAAATAAGGACTCAGACTCACTGCAGCAAAGTGCAACACTGCTGGGAATCGTATGGGACCTTCAAAAGGACACAATGGTCTTTAACACAAAGAAGTGGGACAACTGGCCCGCAACCAAACGACAGTTTCTCGCATATACAGCGGAGTTCTATGACCCCTTAGGGCTATTCACGCCTGCCACACTACCGTTGAAACTGTTCCTCCAACAGTTGTGGAAAAAGGAGTACGACTGGGACCAGCCATTCGGCAACACGGACCGCCAAACTGCGGCAGCCCTACTTGAGCGCTTTCAAGGGCAGTCGCTCACGTTGGACCGAAAACTAACGGCCGAGCTGGACAAAAGATGCGCCGAAATCCATGTCTTCGTGGACGCCTCTACAAGCGCGTATTCTGCGGTGGCGTACCTCCGCTCCTACAGCCAGGGCCGTTACGAAAGCTCGTTGCTGATGTCCAAGAGTAGAGTGGCCCCAATACGTGGCATTACCATTCCTCGCCTCGAATTGATGGCAGCGTTGATTGGAAGCAGGTTGCTGAACTTCGTAAAAGAGCAGCTGAAGCACACGGGACGCACGTTCCTTTGGAGCGATTCACAGGCAACTTTGCACTGGATAGCGACGGCCACCACTGTGGACCGTTTTGTCGACAATCGACTAGCCGAAATACGCCGAAGCACCGCACAGTTCCGCTATGTTGACAGCGATAATAACCCCGCGGACCTGGCAACACGTGGTCTCACAATTGCGGAGCTTGGCCAATGCAGTCAGTGGTTGGAAGGACCTTCATTTCTCCAGCAAGAGAGCCGGTGTTGGCCTGAATGGACAGTTCCACATAACCCAGTGGCCCTGGTAATCATCCCAAGCTCACCAACGGTGGCTGACGTATTTGAATGTGAAAGATTCAGCACTCTCAATAAGCTCAAACGAACGACAGTTCAGGTACTTAGAGCGATCAAGCGTATGTTAAGGAGTACCCAAACTCGTCTCGGACGAACATTATGGGAAACCGTCCAACTCGAAGGGCCCACCACAGCTGGTGAGCTAGACTGGGCAGAGCGCATTCTTATCAGACAAGAACAAACTAAGATAAGCGAAGAATTCGAGAGAAATACTGACGCCAACTTGTATAAGGATGAATAAGGAATTATGAGATGTTTAGGAAGGCTGGAATATGCAGCGCTACCAGAAGAAACAGTTCATCCTATTCTCCTCCCGAAATCATCAGCCCTCACCAGACTGATCGTATTGGCTCGACACAAGGAGTCCGGACATGTTGGAGTGTCACAGACATTGGCCGACGTAAGGAAACGCTACTGGATCCCCCAGGGAAGGGCAACGGTCAAGCGTATATTACGACGACACTGCATGGCGTGTCGTAGATGGAACGCAAAGCCATTTAAGCTTCCAGCCTTCCCCCCACTGCCAAAGGAACGGACATGGGCAATGCGAGCCTTTCAAAACGTCGGCCTCGACTACATGGGACCTATGACCATACGCGACCTCACTGGCCCTTGCAAAAGATGGATAGCCCTCTTCACTTGTCTAGCGACTAGAGCCATTCATTTGCAAGTAACAAAAAACCTGCCGGCAGAGCAGTTCTTGCACGTCTTGAGAAGATTTATCGCCAGAAACGGCTACCCTACTAGCGTAGTGCTGGACAACGCGCCACAGTTCCAGCTGGTTAAACAAGTTATGCAAAACACCCTTGCTGCACCTATAACTTGGCGTTTCATTACCCCCTACGCACCATGGCAAGGAGGAGTTTATGAAAGACTAGTCGGGCTGACCAAAACAGCGTTCCGCAAAGCAGTCGGGAGAAGACTCTTGGACGAGGAAGAATTCAAAACGCTGGTAGTAGAGTGCGAAGCCATAGTGAACAGCCGACCACTCACTTATGTAGACTCCGCCCCCGAAAGGATTTTAAGGCCCGTCGACTTCCTCCGACCACAGGCGATCATAGCAACACAAGAGCCAAGCCCCGAACATGATAACGGCCCGCAGCACACAGCGGACAGACGCGACAAACTGGTCTATGGAAGGCAACGATCAGCAGCCTAGAACGCTTCTGGAAAATTTGGACCCATGACTACCTGATGAGCCTAAGAGAACGGCACTGCATAGAACACCATCAGTCCTCCCGAGTGACAGACCGCGCACCCCGGGAAGGCGAAGTCGTCATAGTCGCCGAGGAGGGTCTACCCAGAGCGGAGTGGAAGCTAGGCAAAGTTGAGAAACTATACAAGAAACATGGAGGAAAAACAAAAACGGTCGACGTCAAAATGCCCAACGGCCACGTGCTAAAGAGGCCAGTGAGTATGTTGTACCCCCTCGAAGTGTCGGAAGAAGAAAGGGAGGCGCTACCGACAACAAAAAGCAAAGAATTGGTGAAACACCCGGCAGACCAGAATCTGCAGGCAGAAGAAACAGAGGAAGAGGAAGAAACCAGAACCAAGCCTAAAACTACGAGGACAAGGTACGCGCACGCGCTATCAATCGTGCTAGTGATGCTATTCGCCACTTCTGCACTGACGAGCAGCGTCCCGACGAACTTACAGTTTCACGTATGCGCAAAATATGGCCAAGGCTTATACGTGAAGATACCAGACAAACTAAATTGCAAAGAGGTCCGTGAGGAAATGCACAGCTCCTCGCAAATCGTAGAAGTATTGAACAGAGCGTTCATTACGGCAAACGCTACCTTCTGTGCGAAGATACTGCGCACCGTCTGCACGAAGTGCTTCCTTCGATGGAGTCTAGCAGTAACGCGTGATGAAACAACGGTCCAGAACGTGACGGCATTACAATGCATGGAGATGAGACGGTCGCAACAGCTCAACGGCATCCGATTCGAACAAATCGACGCAAACCGATGGTCGTATAAACAGCCGACTGAATATAGCTACGGCTGGATCGGAACCCGATGTCATACAACCACTAATTATCGTATGGAGCAAGGAGTAATCAAGTTCTACGATGGTTTAAGTCGCACATCAGGATGCAATAAAACTCTGGGAAAATGCATCACAGCCACAGAAACGATTCTGTGGGATCCATCCGAATTGGCTGATCCGTGTCCATACAGAACGCTGGGGAAGGCGAACGCGCAAGTATCACATCGGTTTGTCACGATTCCAACAATGCAAGCGGTATTCGTCAGAAGCAAGAAGATGCAGAATGATACGAGCCTTGACACTGTGTGCAAGTTTCGGAGAGCCGAAGTAATGAAAAACGGAGTAGTAATAGAATTCAGCCCCGAGGAGCAACCCCCAGAGAGACATCAAACGGAATCCTCAGTAAAAGAATATTGTTCGTTGAAGAATTGCCAGAAGAAATCAACAAGAAGAGTGACACCTCAGTGAATGCTAAGCTGCAGTTTTTATGGAATTGCCTCAGTGAACGGGAACAACGAATAACTCAAGAGATTCGACACAGAATTTGCGAACAGCATAATCGTATGCTTTGGCTCATTGGAGCTCTCAGCAGAACGGATCCAACTACTGCAGCGCGAGTACTCCTCAGACGGATGGATATCGCCGCAGAAAATATCGGAGACCTGTTGAAAGTGTTCCCGTGCAAAAAGCTGGAAGTTTCTCAAGTTTTCGCGAATCACGAAGTTCAAGGCAAGTGCTATCGAGATCTTCCGGTACGATACAAGGACAAGATCTTATTCGTGCATCCGAGGTCGCGCGAAATCAAAGCAGTGTCAGAAGAACTTAGTTGCAGAGAAATCAGGATGAAGCAGGATCGCGAAATCACTGAAGAATGGGCGCTAGTAACCGAAGAAAGGGAACCAATCTTCGACGCGCCACCATTTGTGGATATTTCCGAAGAAAGGCTTCAGTGGGTGCTGGGAATGATCGACAAGAACTCACAAGCATGGGAAAGATCCACAGAAGAACAGGGGAAGTCTACGGCCGACGCCATAAGAGACGACGCGGAAGAAATCATCGAAGCGGCCAGCGATGCATTCCAAAAGTCGTCCACAGCGCTCGCAAGAGAACTCGAGGACATCGCATTCCGTTGGCGATGGATCGTCGGAGGAGCGATCGCGGCTGTACTAGCAGTTTGGTGCGCAGCTGCAGCAATATTTCTCTACCCGGAGTATCTGATATGCGCGGCACGATGCTGCTGTGCACGGCATCGACCCCAGGAACGAAGCCCGAGCGTAGCCTCGCCCCAAGGGACTGAGCCTCCAATGGAATTACGCAGCTTCGAGCCGGTATGGATGCCCCCCACTAACGTCAGGGGCCGCGGGAGTGTCGCGAAACGCGAGATGCGTCGTCGCGGCTCATTGCAGTCAAAATGTAGCAAAAAAGGACTAACCGTCTCAGCGGCGCCTGTAACGATCAGAAACGATAAAGAACCTAATGCAAACGATGATACACCCAGCGGAATCCGAGGGATAAAAACTAAACGTTTCAATGGGGAAAAGGGCATGCTGCGTACAGTACCGAAAATGGTCAATGGGAAAAAGGGCATGTTACATTCATCACCGAAAATGGTCAATGGAAAAAAGGGTATGTTACATTCATCACCGAAAATGGTCAATGGGATAAAGGGCACGTTGCATGCATTAGCAGAAATGGAAGGCGGAGCGAGGAGATCGTCGAAAGCTCCCGTGGCAAAGACTCGTCAGTCGGACCGCAGTGAGGACGAGGGACAGGCCCCTCGTGTGGAGCTCAGGAGAGCTCCCGTTGAGCGCCTATAAGTGATCCTCCACCACGTGCAGTTATCTTTATTCGTATATTAAACTGCTGTCAACTTCGCCTTCCCTCTGTACAATATTCACTTGCCGTGAGCACGGCCGCATCGGCACATCCAATTGCTGAACGTAAGCAAAATTCGTTTGATATAATTACATTTTACTTTGTTCAGTACAAGGGCTGTTCATCACGCCTGCCACACTATCGTTGAGACTGTTCCTCCAACGTTTGTGGAAAAAGGAATACGACTGGGAATACACATCAGGAATACTAGCCGAAGGGAAGAAGTTGCCAACACTTATCAGGAACAGTAGTCGAAGGAGGGAGGTTTCCAACACACATCAAGAATACTAGTCGCCCACTTACTTAAAATTAACCTAAAAGAGAATTTATACAAAAATGGTAAGTGATAGCCGTTATGAGCAAAATAGCGACTTATGTACTAGTTATCGTAAACCCTTCGCAATATTCATAGATAATTTTCAGAACGGAAACCTTAAATCGTTTCGCTGCTCCATCATTCCTAGAGTAAACTCCATCACGTGAAAACGTCTACAAACGTGAGAACTGTAGCATGAAGACGTGACAACAGACATAACTACGCATTCGATCTGTCAATAAGTCCTTGAGCACATATAAATTAGTGAAAATATTCACATGAAATTCTGAAAAAGGCCAAAACGAAATGACGACTTCAAAATCACTGGACAGCATTCAAGGCATCCCCAATTCGGTCACACGGCAACCGTACTGGTGCCGCAAAAAACCTTTTTCATCAAGGAAGTTTCTAGTCATTCCCTCTGCGCTAACAAAAAAACGAACCCAAAGTGTTTCTTCAGAAACAACAACTTGTCAATATGTCCAAAATCCGTCACAACATCCTATCGCCAAAAGTTCCCGCATCTATAGAACCATTCTGGATTAATGAACACTTCGAATATACTTTCGAACAAATTGGCTTCCGTCCGATGGAATATTTCTGATACTCTAGCTAATCAATGGAGACGTTTAAGAGGAAAAACTCGCTCTAGACTTTTGCTCAGTTATTCATAACACAGTGCCATAACAGAAAAACTTGGTAAATAGGTCGACAAAACGCAAGTTCAGTGGTACTCCCACACGGCATCACAATCAGAGGTTTCGACACCCGAACCTGCCGAAGCTTCGCAGAATGATAGACAGTTGTTCTCTTTTAAAATCTCCCATTAATCGGATCGACTATGGATAGAAATACAATGAAAGAGTGCCAACCTGACTGCCTTTGTCCTCACTAAGTTTTTGGTATCCTTCGTCGAGTTCTTGCTTACGCTCCTTCAGCTCCTCGTCAGTCTCATTCATCAGATGCTGCTTCTCTCTTTCCGCGTCTGCTCTCTTATCTGCTTCTGCCTCGGCTCGCAAGCTAAAGGCTGCTTGCACTTAAAAGAACGGCCACTGCTTAAGAACATATGCTTTATGCCCAAATATAAATGATGCACAGTGCTATCAAGAAAAACAAATCAAAAAGAGATGGGCTTTAAATAGAACTACGACGCCATTTGGATCGGAGAACACGTTCTTCGCCTGAAAAATCGGGAACAAGTACATCTAATCTGAGCGGTGGAGGAAAACCAGAAGTCCTGGCCTTTACAAGACCATTACTTTCGGTTGCCCGGTTGCCCAGTTCTCAACTCGTCCAATGAATATTTGTGGAGCTTCTTAACCAGTATGTTTTGAGTATTGCAATAATTTTAGGCAACTAAGAGTGATGATCCTCCAACTTGTTTTTGTAATTCTAGTTTAATGAGATTCTCATTCTTCCATAGTCCACAACGAAGGCCTTCGTAGTTTCTTAATTCTTTGAGTTCATACCTATACATCTACCTAGCATCCTTCGGTTGGTGTGTATTTAAACCTATATCTATCTAAGCGTATTGAAAGTAGTTTATAAAACTTAATGCAGCAAGTATATTTGAGGCAATAATATGTTTTAGTTAAGAGTCTGATTTTTCCGATGGTCGAAAACGATTAAGCGAACGGTGATAGCTATTCTTGATAGCCGAACGCCAAATAATATAAATTGCTTAACCCGAAAAATATAACTCTTTGATTCTCATATAATTTTTATCGCTATAGATTATAAGAATATGTAAAATAAAACGGTATCATATTATTCATCGGAGTATTTCGCTTTCGTATATTCATAGCTACAGGTCACACCACATTTGAAGATAATAAACGTGATCGACTAACGACTTAAAACCTTTACGTTGAGCGGAGATAGTTTCCGATCGGGAGTCGATAGTATCGTCAATCTCTGCTCGTTTTCGATCGGGGGTCAATAGTATCATCAATCTCTGCTCGTTTCCGATCGGGGGTCGATAGTATCGTCAACCTCTACTCGTTTCCGGTCGGGAGTCGATAGTATCGTCAGGGGTCAATAATTTATGGACGCGGCTATCAGTAATAACTGAATATAAAAAGTATTTATTGGAAGATGGGAGAGTAAGAGGAAGGTGGGAGGGAAGATAGGAGTTGGGAATTTTTAAAAACCGTTTTCTTTTGGCTATGAAGTTGCAGCATGATTTGTAGCATTCCTCATTCTCACAATCATCAGGGTAGTTGGGATTTTATCAGTAAAAGATATTTTCAGGATCGAACAGAGTTAAGCATTTATAAAGAATGGCCAGTGACGGTGCTCGGATTGAATGCGATCAACTCCGGGCTGCAGCAGGTTCAAGTTGATGGAGCTGTGAAGCAGAACCATGTGAGGGAATATCACAGTGCTCCAGCCCACACCACAGGAAGTCGTCTCATCTTCATTTCAGCCGTCTCTATCTTCTAGTATTGATTCCTACAAGAAAAGGTTCTCCTTTTCCGTTAATCCTTCAGAATGTTATCAACCAATAATATGGAGAGGACATTGACTGATGTGATGTCGTAGTGGAGGAAGAGAAAGTAAGTAGAAGTTAATTGCTTTCATTGAGGGAAACGAAGGTTGTGTAAAGGTGGAAAGGCCATTTGCGTGCTCAATTTCAATTTAGAAGCCGGTTGTTACCAAACGGTTGGAAGGGATCAATATAATTACACAGGTAAAAGCATACTTTGTGATTGTTTATGCATCATTTATAGCAAAAATGGGGCTGTTGAATTTCACCTGCTGTCGCAATTTGCTACTTCTGAATATATGTGATAAGTGGGCGCTACAGATGCGACGCTTCGGCTCTTAGCTGCGTTGCCCAAGTTGGGATCGGTTGCAAAGAATCCACTTTTCATTCTCAAGTGATTCTGTTAGAAATTATTCAGTTTATTGCCCATAGGAAGTTTAGTGGCAGCTGTCATACATGCGGAAAGGCTATGATGCTTGTACATATGTCATTTTGGTTAAATAGGTGGTCTATGTAAATAGAGCGCATGCATACATTCATTGTTTGGGAAGGTATTTATGGTCAATTCAGCAATATTCTTGTATTTTTAGCCACCTTTATATGTTTCCTTCATTCTCTTCACAATAAATCCTCATCGAAGTTTTTGAAAGTGTATGATTTATCGTCTGATTTGAGGATATATGAGTTAGTTATTTTTGTTTGAGGTTACTGGTCACGAGCAATTGGCAGAAATGAAAAAGTTGGTACAGAATCGAAAAATCGCTATCGCAGAGGCCCGTAATGAGGTGGCTCACGAGGCAAGCGTCAAACTGGAGCGGATCTTCGAAGAGTGGATCATATAAAGGTTTCATTTGTGCTAATAATCGAATTTTAAATATGAGTACAGCTTATGACGGTAGGCTTATAAGAAATAACCTGTAATGTTTGTTAATTTGCTGCGATATAGCATTAAGAAAGCGTGCATATTACTGCTAACATGGATGTAAATATACTTGCGCTATAATGCGCATAATGATAGTGGAGAGTGCTCGCAGTGCCGATACTGGCAAGGAGAGCAGTTGCGATCGCAGTAGTACTAATATTGATAAAAGCTGCACTGAAAGCACTATAGTGGCAGTAATAATAAAATGTTGAGAGGGACATCTGCGGCATCACCGTGATGAACGTCTTCGTACTTCCACTCATGAAGTGAAGCATTTGCATAAACTGCTAGTGAACAGTAAAATGTGCTGAATAATGCCACTGAAGCATATTCTTGTTGGTCGGCCCATCTGTGCAGTTCAAGAGATTTTCCATTGTCAACGCTTTTAAAAATTTGCATATGCAAAAGCGTTGTGGTAACGTTTTGTTTGCAAGTAATTCGTAGATGCAAATTTCTGGAAAATGCTTGTGTTACGTGATGGATCGCTTATTGTCGTATTTAGCTGATGCTAATAATTTACTTTAGCTAATAGTAACAATTTACAGGATTGTCGTGATCAATTACGAGAAGATGAGAGTGCATTACGTGCTGCAGTAAAACGTTTCACAACTCCCTTCGATTGATCGATTGTAAATGATCAAGCTTATTCAACTTCCTCTTGTATTGCCTTTCGTGGTTCCACCTCTCCTGCTCAAGTTCTAAGTTGCGTTTTTTCTTTAGTTGGAGTTTCGATTTTATTTTATAGTCACCGAACTTTTTGAGTGCACGTTTGAGAAAGTTGGCTTAGAGAATAATACATTGTAGTTTTCCACTATTGCACGATGAAATAAATAAAAACAAGAGTGTTCATTTCGGACGTATGGTTTTAATGTTTAATATTAATGGTTTAATGTTCTAGTGTTTAACGTCTATTTTACTTCTCATTTCACATCTTTTATTAGCGACAGTTATTTTTCGGAGATTTTGTTGAAAATATGATTATATAGGAAAGCAAATGCGAATCGCTCATTTGGATCAAAAATCTATCATTTCTTCTATAGTTACGCACCATTTAGTTACAGCCATCCATGAATTGCATTTAAACTTACGTATCGCTGAATGATTTCTTTTGTCGAATGGCATTGAAAATGAACATTTTATAGTAATTTCTTCGCAGTTGATAAATATGATTGCCGAATGAAGAAACGTCTATGAAAATATCGAATATGCTGACAATGCCCACCTTCAACTGCGCTTTTCCTGCGTCCATATGCAAATTCTTTTTTTTTTTCATTTCATATGGTTTTATTTCTCTTATATAGGAGCTTAATCGTTTATTTTGTGTTAATAAAATTTTGTATTCGACAGTGAGATTTGTCGGAGCAGGAAAATGTAACAGAAAATGAAGAATTGAGGGTCGGCATTTCCCATTATTGTCATTTTTGTGAGGCGTTAAATCGATAGGAGTCGAGTAGGATTTATGCTCCTTCCGAACAGCATACCTTACCACTCATGCAGTGCACGAAAGATCCAAGATTCATAGTGTCCCAATCCCCGAGCGTACGAAGGCTTATTTAATTTCTTGATAATCTTGCAGTTGAAGTTATCATAATCGACTCAGACAGTTTCGAGCTGTTGATATGTGACTCTCAGAATACCCTCCGATCTGCAAGAAAACTAAAAGAACTACGTTTGGGTGCAACGAGTGGTCAGCTGGAATCTAGGGTCATTTATGAACGCAATTCCAACCGTTGTTTATAGCTGCTCTGATGGCTGGCAGTCTTAAGGGAAGCAGCAGTGTTATGTGGGTAATTTTTGAAAGCACTTTAGGCCGGAATTGGTGCACATATGCGATGCAGGGTTTGGATGGATACTCTGTGGTCTTCCCGATCACTGGGTCAGATCATCCTGGAGTTTGTGTCTTTGAGGTTTATTTACGCCGAGTGCGAGAAATTTTTTAGAAAGAAAAAAGTTAGATTTGTTTGTGACCCGATTTACTCGAATCAGCTGAACGTTGTTGCTAATTATTGAGCTATTGAATTAATCACGCACTTCAAATAGCCAATAAACGCTTGCAAAAAATGATTAATTAATTACCTGATTAATCAATTAATTAATTAACTTCATCAATGAGCAAATTATAACGGTCACATATAACACTAAAAAATTCATTGCCTATAAGATCAATAAATAATATAAACAGCTAATTTTAAAAAATACATTTGAAAAATCGTAGAAATTTGGGTGTGATACATAGGCCGCCCTAAATCGAACACAACAGTTGCATGGAAGAAACCAATTGAGCTAGTCGAAAAAATTCAATCACAAGGTTAGTGAAGAAAATTTCCTTTGTAGCCATTCGGGCTGCCTCTTTATGTTGTTTATTAACAATAAACTGAGTGCGGCATCCACATAAATATTCATTTTTGACTACGTTCTACGCTTAGTATAGCGTCGTATAATTTCTTCACTTTTGACGCCCCTCCACACCACCCCACACCGTCATCCTCCCAGATTGCCTCGTTGCAATTTGAATATATAGTCGGAGATGTGGAAATTTTGCTAATGGTATGCCTACTTGTCCCGTTGCTTCTCCCCTTCCTCTCCTCCTTCAATCCTTCCCGTTCTTAATACTGCTAATCAGTCACGTAAATTGATTCCAGTGTTTTCTTGGCAGGTATTTCAGGATCAATTTATGACTCTATAGTATTAGATTATTTCCTCGTTTGTTTACCGATTTCATAAATTCTCCGAGGATGGAAGTTTTTTTAACGGAAGGCCATATACTGTGGCTTTATTTTACAGTATACTGTACATTAATAATTATCAATCACTTTCAGCGAAAATCGTCATATGTTTTTCGTTATCGAATACAACTATTAAGGTTAGAGAAAATGACTGTGATCGTAAACTTTGACGTTTCAAATATCTCTCTTCATATCCTCTTTGATGAATTTGTTTCAGTCATTGTTAATATCAGTGAGATACGTTGCATTCCCTCAATATAAAGAGGAACAATTTCCTCAAAAAGAGGATCCAATCAAGAAAGAAATCCTGACATGGGGAACGTCTTCCCATAGAAATTCCCCGACAACAGCATATTTGATAAGCGCCACATCAGCGCCATAAACTGCTTGCATTAAAAGAAAAACAAGAATTCAAAAATTCAAATCAACACAACAAATAATGACTATATTTCATTCGATGCCACTATTGAAAATAGATTACTTGAAAGCGTTTGCGCCTCATCGATAGGTAACGTTTTCCTTAAAAGAGACGATACTTCAGATGATTGATTGTCTTCACTATAAAGATACTCCGTGAAAAAATATATCGATGAAATTCCCACTGCCTCCGACTGTGTCATACGTCAAGAAGAGGTTTTTGTTCTGAAAGAATTTTCGAAAACGAAGAAAATATTCAGTAGAAATTATTCCTCGTCCAAAGGAAAGTTTTCAACTTCGAGAGTGAAGCGGAAAAGGAGGAGGCAAAAATAAGGAATTTCTTGGGATGTGCTAATATTCCTCCATCTCTCAAAAAAATCTCCATAGTATGGGTCAATCTTAGCAATTTAATTAAAGCAGTTTCTCCTTTAGTTATAAGCGCTGTCCAATTCAGTATTCTGATGGATGATTTGTCTCCTACATGAACGTTGTGATCAGTGGAGAAAAAATGTCAATGAACATAGCAGTGGCTGCTATTTTAAGAAGTACCTTGCACACCTGTAATATGCGCTATATAGGTGGCTTATAGGTGAGTTGATTAATGAGTTCAAAAATTTTTATCTATACACATAAACATGGCGATAGTTCAACCTCAATCACTCTATAACATCTCATCATTTTCACATAAACAAATTTTATTTAATGCTTTATTTTACAAATATATTAATGATGAACATGAAATGTTTTATTTCAAATATGAATTCGTTATACTATTTCCTGATGTAACCTATCAATGAATTAAATGAGGAGAAAATAGACGATACGATAAAAAGTGGGAGTTATTTTTTAGTAAACGGTATGCTATTGAAGAATTTCCTACGTGAATGAATGAGAAACACTACGAAAGCTCGAATGACTCAGCGAATTAGTTATGGCGCCCTTGATAGAGTAGGGTATACGGAAGGAGAGCATTTTTTTTGCGAGGAAGAGAGAATAAGAGCAAGAAAAACTCGCTGCCATAAGTCAAATAAAGGTAATTTCTTCCCTAAGCCTTCCTTACGCCCTTCCCATCTCATTTTTCTTTACCCGGCGGGAATTTCATCGAAAACTCACCAAACACTGAAATATTTAATTTTAACAAAATCAACGATTCATACGATGTTCGCTTTTTGAAAAATTGATGAACAAAAATGTGAGCAATATTTCTCGTGAGAATGAATTTGAAACGATCGTATTGATTGGAAAATAATGAGAGAAGAATTTAGATGGTGAAATTGTTGAAAATGATTATTGCGATCTATAACATGGGAAATGAGAATTGCCAACAAGTCGCTACCGAGAGAGGTGCGTCGACGCTTAAAGGATTTTGATATGTGAAGAGTGGTGAACAAAAATTGTCATTAGACGAGTTTTGCCCGATGAAGAGAGAGACATCACTCTCGCGATGAATCTTTGAAAAACGTGAAACTCATTATGGACTGTCACTTCTTCAACGAAACAATTTATAAATATTAGCAAATGCGGAAAAATAGTCCCACGTTTAATTCAGCAAAAAGAAAATGGAATGCGCTCATCAATTTCGCCGGAAGTTGCCAACATGTATCAGGAACAGTAGCCGAAGGGGGAGGTTGCCAACACACATCAGGAATACTAGCCGAAGGAGGGAAGTTGCCAACACACATCAGGATTCGTGTTCCTGATTCGTGTTGGCAGCCTCCGTCCTTGGGCTGCTATTCCGACTTTGTGGTCATTATCTTCCAAGCTTATATTAAGAAGTGCAAAAATGACAAGAAACTGGAAATAGCAACCAACAAATAGGCATTACAAGCTTCCCGATTTGATGAAGAAAATGGTTTATTGTTATACTGTTATTCGAGAGAGTGACTGCAGGACGTGATGGTTTAAGTATTTCGCGAGTTCGCCCGTTTGCGTTCATCTCACCTGATAGAGATGCATTTTGTCTAGGTTGAGTCTGTGCGTACGTACGTTTATGCGCCTTGCCGTCGATCAGTCTCAGAGTGCAGAAAACACAGGTCGCGGTTGTAAGGCTTGCAAGTGTAACCAGCTTCCCGTTCCTAACCTTAATTTCACAGTGCCGATGTTGTTTTTGATGGGCGGTGAGTAATGCAACTTCAATGTAGCACAAATCAATTTAATGCTGCAAGAGATTCAGAGGTTTCGAATGAGAACGTTGCGCTTTTCGTCGTTTGGGTGTTGGATATGGGACGCAGGAGGGTGATGTAGATGTGCTGGCCCAGTGGGAGTGTGTTGTGCTTGTTGTGTCGAGCAATTGGTTCTGGCGTTGGCCAGCTTACGGCGATGAGATGTAGATGTATTTTATTTGATGGTTGCCTGCGTCCAATGAGAATATTCGAACATATTGCTGACTAACGTTTTTACTTAAGCATTACCAGTTTCCCTCTGCAAAAATGCAAACAACGTATTTTACCGTGCATAAACGCTTTGTGTTAAGTGGTTTCAACTTGCAAATGTGGGTGAATTGTTCGAACGCTCAGCTCAGAAAGGGCTTATTTTCAGAAGCGACGTATGTCCACGAGGGAACTCGGCGAGAGTTCTTTTATGTTTATAATGCGAAAGACAGTGCTTATCAGAGGGGGACATATCTGAGGTGCTTCTTCCGTTTCGCGATGTCAAAAAAATGAAGGGACTTATAAGCGGAGAAATAGAGTACATGAATTGCGTCGTTGTGAGCGGTTTTTAGGTGTGGCCGTAGCTTGAGCAGATGTTTATGACTTGGTCCGATCAATTGTCGAGGTGTACAGAGAGATTTGCTTTGCAGAAACATTGAGGAGTCTTAAAGACTTTTCCGGTAAACCGTCCTGTCGTTGGTATCTGATTTCGCGTTGGAGATGTTGATTCGATTAGTGCTTATACCTTTTCTTCTGAAATATAAAAACGATCTCATTAAAGCATTCCGATTTTTTAGTCATAGGTTGCTCGAAGATTTGTCTCAAGCTTAGGAGTTGGGAAAAAAGCAAGACGAGCGGCAAGATGACTCCCTTAAGGCTTTCAATTAGACGGAGATATGTTTTTCAGCACCATCATGCCCGTTTCATCGATACAGTTCGTAAGCACTCCGATCACATTGGAGTTGCTTGCACTCATTCCTGTCACTCGCTCCGTCGAACATAGAAATAGCCAGTCAGCTTATATTTACAGACTTCCGTTTGTTTTCAAAATTTCAAATTTTATTAAGTGTTTATTGAACGTAGTGTAGGAGAAATGTGTTTGTTGAATTAAGTTGATATGTAAGATTTCAAGGTGTGATGATCGCCCGCGTCCGTTCTTCCGTTTTTTGCGGCCAACTTCTCGGCAAATTGTCACCGTCGATCTCTGCCTTCAATCCATCTCGTAACGCCTATAGTAAGCACTTTAAAGTATTTTAGTGGAAAACGCTGCTCGGCATCTTTTCATTGCGAGAAAGTAGGAATCCGATGGCACTCATTAGTGAAAATTATTGGAAGGATGTTTCCATCACGTCTTTCAAAATACACGTAGCCGTATTTTTCTTTGAGAAATGATTGGTTGATCTGCAGTAGCTTCTTTGCAAATAGCCAAGGAAATGTGTCGATTCGCTGAATATAGACGATATAATGTGCATTGTGATGACCGCTTGAAATATTTTCGTGGAATTAATGGTGTTAGCACTGATTAACAGTGATAACCCGAAGTAACAGTCAAGTGATAGCGCTGTATCACCTGTCGAAACAAGTAGTCGTTTGCGCGTCGCTGACGTGCTATAAAGCATCGCGGTCAATTGAGCGCAAGGTGTTCAGGTCGCAAGGTTGACGTCATAACACTTCAGACTGCACCGCAATCTCGATTTGATGTCCAAAAGTCATGGAATGCTACGAATTTTAAAGGGAACAAGAGGATTTATTTCTTCGTTTAGGTCGAGGATAATACTCCCAAATGTCGTACTTCTTCATCAGAAGCTCTTACAAAGTCCACTCATATTACCCGAAGATGGCATTTGTCCTTAAGAGGACTTCTTCCTTGCTATCATCCTTCCATTCCTTCTTGATTGAGGTCAAAATATTCATCTCTCCGCAACATGCCACCTTTTAGTGGATGAGTGATCGTATTTGTGTTTTCTCACGCAAACTTCATTTTTTATCTTACAGAGTATGTGGGAGAAGCGGCTGACAGCGACGGATCGTTAATGGGCGACATAAATAGCGGTCTACATAAGCTCTTCTTCACCGAACTTTTCCGAGGTAAATGCCTGTTGCTTGCCTCATACCACCTTCTTTTGATAGGAGCATACTCGTTGTTCTACGCCTTGCAAGACGCCTCTGATCTGTTGTTGCAAGTTGGGCTGCCTGCGTCGGTTCTCTAATGTCATTTTAAAAAACGATAGATGTGGTTGCAGTATTTCTTGCTCAGAGTGGTTGTATCAATCGATGCTCAGCCTTTTTAGGGATTTTCTGTTCGGTTTCAAGAGCAGGACTGTAATTGGTGAGTCAACCGAGGTGAAATTGGAAGCGCGTTCAAATGCATCTCGCAGTAACTATTTGTTACGGGTGTAAGCTGTCATAACAGAAGCAAAATGCATGCAGGGATTATTAGAAAAGGTGGGTAATAGCGGATACCGCGTTGTTTTGACCGACTTTCGCATTCTGTAGTTGCTTGCTTTCCTTTTGCCTATAGAGTGTTTAGAATTTTAGGGAAGACGCTATGATTCCCCTTTCCTCAACATCCCTCTTCTTCTCTCTTCACCTGGTATCAAAAAATCCTTTTTTGTTCTATGTGATCCACCAAAAGCAACGCTCTATTTGATCGGTGTTTTTGCCTCGGTGAGCTTATTTTTTCACTAGCCATCTCTGTGATAAATCATTATTGATGAGCATGTAAAACCTTATGTCCACTCTTGCTTCTCCGTTATTTATTCATAGGGAACTCAGTTCTGCCGCAATTTTGATGTGCAATTGGTTCTTCCTGGACTTTTTTTTATTCATTTTTTAATATTCACTGTATTCCAGAAAAGACATGGCTCATCCATTCTCCGGTTCCGATAAATTTCTCCACCCATTTATATGAGACTTCCATCACTTTTCTATTTCTAGCTCGTTCTGTAAAGACAAAAGGGTGTCATTTCTGACCAGAAGATAGACTCTCGTAAACGTTTTCAGACGAATTCCGAGCCTTTCTTTACGTTTAAAATTATTGCTCTAAGTTCTCTGCTATCTTTTCATGGTGTTATCTGATCTTCAAAGTCTCCGGACTTGCTCTTTCCATGAACAGGTGATTAGAGTTACCTATTGTCGATAAAGAAAGACTCCTTTCCATAAACAATATTTTCTTTATTTCGTCCGCAGAAACCTTCACGACTTTATCAGAGAACAACTTAAGACTGTCATAGATGGATGGCTTTAACGCCTTATCTTCCTACAGGGTTCGGCGTGATGATGGCACACTTCTTCATGGAGCCGTCGACGATCAACTACCCTTTTGAAAAGGGACCATTAAGTCCGAGGTTTCGCGGAGAACATGCGCTGAGACGATATCCATCTGGAGAGGAGAGGTGCATCGCTTGCAAACTCTGTGAGGCCATTTGTCCCGCACAGGTAAACATCTTGTTTTAATCGTACCATCCTTAGCTAATATTTTATGGAATGCGTCGATATTTGGTTACTTGATTAACGGCGACGCTGATCTATGATAAGTTGTTATTTATTTTTGATGGGTTATCTAAATACATTTTATATACGTAATGCTTCGTTTGATAACCCATGATGCATGTGTGATGGTTGGTTCTAGTGGGGGTGACCTAGCTTAGAAACACCAACTTGCCTTTGGCGATTTTATTCAAATTATTTTTTGCCTACTTGCATCACTTCTTTTATTTATTTCTATTCGTTGAGGTCTGGATATGTTTTTCAGCAGTGAAGTATGTTTAGCTAGTCTTCTTTAGGATATGGCAATAGAAGAAAGGGCAGGATAGGCAGAACTTTGTCGTATCTTCCTTGAAGACTTCATAGGTGATTTTTTCTTTGTTAATTACTGGTACACTCCCTCGCAAGACCTTTCAACTGTCATCACTGTACTCGGTCAAGATTCTAAAGCACAAAGCGCGCATTTCCTCAATTATGTTTGTTGGCATTCAACGCTATCGTGTTTATGATGTTTTCGAAGTGTGTGTACATTATCATCAGTGCACTTAATAACAATTCATTAGGCGATAACAATCGAGGCAGAGGAAAGACCTGATGGCAGTCGACGAACAACCAGATACGATATTGATATGACTAAATGCATCTTCTGTGGTCTTTGTCAGGAGGCGTGCCCAGTGGATGCCATTGTCGAGGTTACTCGTCCTTTCCATCCTTCGACATATTTTCTAAAGCTGCATATGCGGCAGCTTGTCTTAATTAACCACCGATAGGTATACTTTTTTATCGGTGTGTTTTATACTCTTTTTGAGAATGGTGATTCATTTAATCAGTTCAGATACGCTATCATTTTACAAACATCAGACAGTTGTAAAAAGTCGTTTGTGAGCATACTGTGATCTTACTGTCAAGCAGTCGTGATTCTAAAATATTTTCTTGTAAATGAAGGAGTGCTGAGACCGTTCTTTTTGGGAATTTCGTGTTTTACTGACATTTTGAAGAGAGACGTCAGTTGTTCCTACGAGGGAACGGACATTGTTTATTCTTAACCGCCAGCTCGTAGCGAACCACATAGCAACACAGTTGGATCGCCAGTCTTTTTACGTCATCCGATGGAGTTTTTTTTCTATTTTGATGAATTTCAGGGACCAAATTTTGAATTCTCAACGGAAACACACGAAGAATTGATATATAATAAGGAGAAACTACTTCTAAACGGAGATCGATGGGAGCCTGAGTTGGCCGCTAATCTTCAGGCCGAGTATTTGTATAGATAGATTATTGTTATTGCTATGTCGGCTTGCTTTTGATGAAGTAAAGGATTAGAGGTTTATTCGTTGTCTTACTGCGCAGTGTTTGTGCATCACTGCAGTCATCGGATATTTGTGTGCAAGCAGCGATGCCTTTAATACGTGCATTCAGGTTCGTATGAGACCCATCCAGGTAGAAGTTCACGTAGGATGCGAAACGTTGCCGATTGCGGGTACATAGGTTTTGGATGGGAGGCGACTTGTCTGGGAAATTTGGACTGGTAGAACACTTAAATGCGCATATTGTATGGATAGCACCGGTTGACCTAATGAACGAGAATTTAAAAGCGCAGTTCTGTTGGCGCCACCTTTCAGTTGTTCTAGACTTAATAATTTCCCGAAACACTTATGTATTAAAATATTCAAGTTTTGGATGTTAAAGGTTCCATTCGGATTTGGTGGGACAATTTGGAAGTTGTTATAGCTTGTCTGTGTAATGATGTGCCCAGCGAGGTCAGTGAGTCCGGTCTCACATTTGAACCAGCCACACCGATAGAGGAACACATAAGCTCGAGTGCAACACCGGCACACTCAGCACTACTCGTGCCATATATGCTGCAGAGGTTTGCACTAATTCTCAAGACGATTTCATCTCGCTAATTGCTTGATGACATTCAACTACAGGGTTGACGCGTTTAGGAACAGGCGCATGTGCACGAGAGAGACTGAGAGAGAGGCGCTCGTCCTCGAAGAACAACGCCTTGGGGTCGACAGTGAAAACATCGCAGTAAATATGAAAATACGCCGTAAGGAAATAAGATTGCAAAGACTGAAACAAAAACAGTAACTTCCTTACGTGACGAGCAATTGCCATAAATTCATTGTCGCGTTGTCTTATGCGTTATTCTCGTGCATTCATGGCGCTGCGTTCTTATTGGTGAACTGAACTCATGAAACGGCTCTCGAGGGTTTAATGATATGACCCAATCGTTCTCAAATTGCATTAAACTCTCTGTCGCTGTTCATGAATGGATTTTTCATGCGATTGTTACATGCATCGCTCATGAATTCTTCAGTTCGACGTTCCAGGTTCCCATCACCTTATGTCTTTCTCTTGTAGATCTGCTGATACGATGCATTGTAAGTTCATTTATTGGTAAAAGAGCCAGTCGACGCTTTCGGCGTCTAGTTAATTGCACTGACCTAGTTTGGTTACATGCAGCACGTGCTCTCCGACATGGACAGGTCAGGATTGTGAATGAAAAAGCAGCTCGAAGGCGAAATGCTCCCAATTCGATGAGTCGCGAATTATAAGGCACGCGACCACAATTGACACCTTTAATGTAAGCAGCCATATGACGTGCGCAATTTAGCCAAAAAACCCAATTCGTAAGATTTGGACGAGATCGTTAAGAAGATGGAGCTATCAAAAGCACTCGTTTCGAGCTACTAATCTAGATTGGCCGAATGAAGTTTGGAAGAGGCACCTGCTTCACGTGCAAGTTACTTGTCCACTGACCTCATTCCAAGTCGGTCAGGAAGCCAGGAGAATGAGCGACGGTGCGGTCAGAGGTGATGGCAGTTGTTATTACACGCAATATCATGATAGGCAATTTCTTGCATCCGAAGCTTTCCGAGGGCACAGACTGCCGGTGCAAAGTTTGCGCATTCGACAGTGTAACCTTTTAAATCGACTATGGCGGATTGGAAGGATGTTAATGGTATAAGCAGCGTGCAGTGCTCAACCATCAGAAAGTTAATGGGCAACGCATGGGCGAGTGCCTTTGGGATGTTAGACTGTTCCAGGCATGCTTATTTAGCACAAGTGCGGCTCCTAGGAATTGAATATGGCATTAGTATTAGATAGCGAGTGATTCATTTCGACCTTTAAGAGCATTTGTTTGTTGTGACAAAGGAATGGAGCATCATCACCCAGCTATTCGATCGATTCTCATCACCTTCACATATCGCAGAAGAATGATCATGGACAGTTATCGCTTTGAATTTACAAAACAGTTCACTGCTTCAGAGGGATCCGTAACCAGTGCATTAAAATAAGAGTTTAGATCATAAACAAGTGTGAGTAGTTTTCAGAGATGTTCGTATCTACGGTCACGTAATAAAGTGTGGGCGAAATGCTGTAATGGAAGCTGGGCACAGCTGTGAATACTGTGGATAGTTTGCGTTGGGGAGCCGAAATTGAATCAACGGCTGTAGCGGTAGGCTTCGGCTAAGACTTGTATATGCGCACTGCTATGGATGGAGACTTTTAAGGCTACTTTGCTTAGAATACTTTGAACAGCCGTGAATTCGTCGATTTCATCATTCCTTCCATCAATGCAGCCAGCAACTTTTCCATCTTTCACGATCCTGCGCCTTTTGCATCTAATTAACTGTGCATAAGACACCTCGGCGGGTCTTCCTATCTTTTTGCGTCCAGCGGCGTGATCGTTTTACATCCCTTGGTTACCATTTGAAGATTTACTTAGTCCATTTATATTCATTCAACGTGACTACGTGACCAGCCCACCGTAGTTTTCTTTCCTACGTTTCTTCAGCGATATTCTTCAATGCGGATCCAGAACGCAGCTTTTCGTTAGTGGCATATTGCATTTCGCTGATACTCCCCATTCGCCTTTCCATTGCTCGTTGGGTCGTTGCTAGTTTGTTTTCTTCAGCGGGTATGGTGTTCAACGTTTCGCAAGCTCGCAGAAGAACAGTGATAGCTTTGGAATTGAAGAGTTCTTGGTTTAAAAACGTTTTTATTCATCTGTCGAGATAGATATCGTTGAGCTTAGTGAAGGTTAGCCAATCCGCTCTTTTTCTTTTGCTTAATTCCAGACCCAAATCGCCTCTCATTTGTAGTCTGCCTTAAGTGTGCATACTGTTCCACAATTTCGACATTTTCACTATCGAGCTTCATGGGAAACTAACGACAGAACGATTTTTCATTCACTTCGTTTTGCATATGTAAATGCTGAGCCCAGTTTTCTTGGTATTCTTGTTCAGTGAATACTTCAAGTTCTTTAAGTCATTGCCAATGAGTATCACTTCGTCCGCAAGAGACCAGCATTTGGAGTTCTTTGCCGAATACATTGGAACCATCTACAGTCTCCATCTTTCTCAGGAATCTCGAGAATTGATGAGAATTTCGGGAAACAAATATCCCCTTGTTTCGCTCCTCTTCCGGCTAACGAGGATATTTGAAGAAATATAGACCGTATTCCTTACGTCCTTTTCCTCGCCGTATCCTCAAACATAAACAGCACATCTCTAATTTCCTCACAACAAACCATCAGTTGAGGCAGTACCAAACTTGCGCTACTTATATAACGTCTTTTCGCCATGATCCCTATCATTTCTTAGATTTCAGGTGTTCGCTTCACATCTTTAGAAGAGACCGACGATCTTGTTTCGGTAATTCCTTGCCACCTGCTGCCACTTCGATCAGTGATGGGGTTTCACCAGTTCGTCGAGCGATTGCTTTAGTAAATATTCCGCATACGTCAGCAGTGTCGACATACGTCAATCTCTGCAATCCATGTACTCCGACTTTTGCATACTATGGCAATTGTGCATCACAAAAGGAATTGATCTTAGAGAATGTCTCAGCTTATTAGCGATTCTGATAGAGCATTTAATGCTCTGTAAAATGTGTTGAAACTCGTCTTTGCAATCTTATTTCCTTACGGCCTATTTTCATATTTACTGCCATGTTTCCACTGTCGAGTGACCGCTATCGCGTCGTTCTCCAAGAATATGCGCTATCTCTCTCCATCTCTCATGTGCACGTGCTCTTGTGGCTAAGTTTATCTACACCAAATGCTTATTTTTGTGGTTCGTTGTACTTCGCATCGGAGAGTTTTTGAGAAAGATAGTGTGATTTGTGTGCTGGACAG
This sequence comes from Parascaris univalens, assembly GCA_037576465.1. Classification (NCBI taxonomy): domain Eukaryota; kingdom Metazoa; phylum Nematoda; class Chromadorea; order Rhabditida; family Ascarididae; genus Parascaris; species Parascaris univalens. The sequence goes on along the minus strand of CM075173.1, from coordinate 129,533,901 downwards.
TTGCGCTGAATTTATGGTGGTTGATGTGAGGTGTTGGGGGAAGAAAGGATGGGAGAGGGTTGTTGCAAGGTTAACTGTTTTTCCTCGAAAGGAGAGGGACGTTCGAAAGATGCGAACATTCTAAACGACGCTACAAAGAGCGGGTGTAGAAGTAGAGTCTCGCCGATCGCATTATATTCATTGGGGAGTTTTGCGCGCAGAGAGTCCTCTCAACTTCATTTCGTTGTTTTCTCATTTTTCAGAGCCGTTTGTTTGTCGAGAAAATTTCGAGTCCTCCAAGAGAGCAATAGAACTTTTGCGATCGCGGACTGTGTCCAACAACTTTACTTCCGTTCTGCTTTATACCCGGCTCGAATATTCTCGCTATTAATTTCAACGCGTGATGGGTACATCTTGACGTAACCGAACCGGATTCGGACCTCTCTTTTTTCGTCGAAAACTTATGGGTTTAAATTGAATTGACGCCGAGCTCTCAGTTATTCTGGTCACCGGGCTCTCTTCTTTATTTCAAATTAAGTTCCACGATCTGAAAGTGGTTGATTTTGCTTGCAAATTAAACAATTTAAGATAGCATCAATGAATGGAGTAGTTGTTGTGTCGACCATATAATACCAAGAAATATTCCTTATTTCGAACGTTTCTCACTCTTTTGATCGATTAAATAAGTCATCACAGTATATGCTATTTTCCCTTGTTCTTTGTTTGCTCTGAAGTGAAGCCGACGGCGAGAAGCATCTTCAAGCAGAGTTGCTGCGTTCGTATCGTATCTCTCAAGATTAGCGATTGTTGATCTTTTTAGGTGTCCGACGTGGAGATGAATTCAGATGATGGCGACATTGTTTAATGCACAAGCGCCAATATAATGTTTGATAGTTAGCATTTGCTATGATTCTTCAATAACGGAATGAATCAAATCGAGTTGATTTTGTGGATGTTTATATTTTGCAGTTTCAGGACTAGTGCGAATGCTGGCAAAGTGTGGCTTGCCAACGGTCAGCACTGCTGCAAAAAACATACAGTCGTGGTGGAATTCCTGAAGCGCTTTTTCATTCTTCTTTCCCCTCATTCGAACATAGAAAGCCACTTGCATCGTTCTTTCACGTGAGTGCGGTCGAATGCTTTTTCTTCTCATGTTATGCATGGCATGTTGAATGCTGCCCAGAACGGAGCCCTGGCCAAGTGAAATAATTAATTATATTTTGAGGAGCGATAGGGCTTTTCAGTCCTGCAAGGCATCCACGGATGGAACTGTGACCTTAAAATCCGCCGCGGGGACGCGGAAGTCTCGGAAAGCGAGACTCTTCCATCGGAGTTGATACTGTTTTGCATATACGGCTACTCTTGCAGATGACATTTCCTCGTCACCAGAACCAAGGCAATTATGAGGGCATAGGATGGGGCAGCAGACTGTCCAACTTTGGCAGTAATGGGTTTTGGATTAGATGTCTGCATTGACGCCATGTCGTAGAGATTCTTGTGATATGCTACGAGTGCTTTCGTTCATTGAAGCTTTGTGAAACATCGCTTCGATGTTTCAGCAAAGCTTTGATTTGTTCATTGCTTTTGCACTGTTCGATTGAAGGGAAAAAGGCTTTTTGGAAAATTTGAGCAATGAGGCCTATGTGGCGTCAACCGTTTTAATTCGCTTCTCAACTCTTTCGGGGAAAGTCGCATTGTCATCTCTTCAGCAAAGTTCAAATTTACGAGGTTAGTTGGAGGAATTGGCACGAAATGTGTTTCCTCATTTCATCTCAGCCATCACTCTTTCATAAAACTCTCAACTGCAAATGAAATATATGAAAAATGCGTTCATATTTTGCAATTAGTTTTGCCGACTCTCCACCGCCAAAGTTCACTTTCGTGTCACTGAAAGTAGAAATCGTTGACGTGTAAGGCGGTGGGAATATTTTCTCCCCATTTGCAGATATCCATAACTATTTTAGTTGATGGATCAACGTGTAAATGTGTACTTGCATGCACACGGAGATTGCGCCTCCATAATTCCCCACCCGTTTTTTCGCTGTCTAAAGCGGCTTAAAGAATATTTTCCGGATGCTTCCGGGGAGGAGTAACAAAGCTCTGCAATTCGGCAACTACCCAAGAATCGTTTAACGATTGTTGTGGCAGAGTTCTCACCAAGAGTAACATTTATACGTGATTTGTCTTGTAGAGTATAGATTGTTTAAAGCGTAAATCGCATTCGCGACGCTCGCCCATCCATTGTTTGAAGCTTTAAGCACTGTGACCAATATAATATGCGTAGATATTGATCGGACTTACATCAGATTTGAATATTATACGGAAAATGAAGTTAGCTTGAATCGTTGAATCGAATCCCCCCAGTTTGCTTTATCACCAAGATTGTGGCATCGTTGAAACGCTCTCTCAAAGAATTTAAAAAGACCAATGCATTCGCATTTGTGGTTTCGCGTACGTTTCGATTGAAGGAACTTCCGTGTTTCCCACATGATTACCGATTTGTGCTTTGATATTCTTTATCCAGTTGCGGTAGTTCTACACTGTTTTATCCCTCTTTTGAACGTCAAATTTCGTAGTGCTTACTTTTCGCAGTGATATTCAGTGAGTTGAGCACTTAGTAGGTCCATTCGAGGTATTCTCCCAATGCGTTTCAAAACGCATATCAAAAACTCATTGTTTTCGAATTGAAGCATCATATCAAATTGCTATCGATATGGAATTGTGTTGCAGGCATTCTGCACTGCTGAGTAAGATTCGAAGAGAATATCTCGCATGGAAGAGGCAGATTATTCTTCGTCCTCTGAAGCAGCAACATCGTCACCACGTTCGCCTGGTTAGTGATCTATATATCTTAATCTCTGTGGTAAATCTGTATGACCAATTCCCAGTTGGTGTCATCGTGCGGTTTGTCTACTCGATGGGGGATGCCGGTTTCTTGAAACTTGTTGACGTTGGGAGACGGACACATCTCTGCATTTATAGGCGCCATTGGACTATATGTTGAAGTTCCTTTGATGCGTTTTTGTGAGTTTGCATTTGTGAATCACCTGATTATGGCATCTCTGTGCGCATATATGTGTGTTGCATTCGTCGCTGTGGCCGGTAGTTGCACCTCAAGAACCATCGAAGCTAAAAAGTAACGAAATTTAATGAATATTTCGCCGGTCGTTAGTTTTTTTCCGATATGAGATGTCGCGTTAATCCTCCGCTTCGAAAAGAGTTGGAGGCATAGGAAAGTGATGGATAACTTGCATACATCTCAAATCACATAGCTTTTATGGATTATCAATTGAATCATAGAAAAGTAACTTAGGCTAATTTATACGAACAATTGCCATTTCATTAATGAATTGTTGACATATAATTCTGCGTTTTGATGGTTTTCTAATGACTGGGAAAAGTGGTCGCTAAGATGAGCCGAATCAAAAATGCCTTTCGCGTCCGTTTATTTGATATCCTTCCTAGGCCGGAATGGATCATTGCAGAGTATACTTATCTGTGGGTTCATTTGCTTCCCTATTTCCCCACTTATAAGACGCGTTCATATTTTGTGAGCACAGTATGGCCGACCGGCTGGCTGCATTTGAATTATTTACACAGATGAGTTTAAAGAGTTCTCACCGCGGGGTCACCTGTCACCGCTGTGTCGTCACTGTGGTGAAACGACCGGCTAATCGAGGAAATTGCATATTACAAGGCTGAAAATGGGAATATATTTACTTGTATGGATTGATCATTGATCGCTTAACAAATGAGCATTTACACAACAGCGGTTATTGTCGGGATTTTCGGGACTTTGACTTTTTGTTTGCGGTATCATTTTGCAGGGGAGCCTGATGCAAGAACAGCGGCAACGCTCTTCCTACTCTTTTAATCTCATCTCTCTCACTCCTATTCTACTCTCGTTTTTCTTCTTCTTATTTTGCTCTCATCTTCCCGGCAGTATACGTTTGTCTCTTTCGATGTAATCTTCCACACATATCTTTTGCTGATATTTCGCTTTCTTTTCAGATGCGTTCGAAGGAAGTATTATCACTTCTTCACTGCCGCACTTTTGCTTTTGCAAACTGAATTTAGGTTCTCAACGAAAAATGTTTTATTTCGAGTCCTATTGTAATGTTACAGTTTGAGCAAAACAGCGCACAATCAGCAAGCAAATATTTTTAGTCTCCTGTTCAATTTTTAACCTGAAATTGAGCTGCCAGTTGTCGTCCTTGCCCTTCAGCTGAAATGAGGAGAGACATGAGTGATGGCAAAAGAAGTCGGTGGCGGATGAAGATAGCTCTTGTGCTCTTTTCAACATGGCAACGGATACTTACCACATGTCACAGCAACAAAAGTGATAGTGGTAATTGCTTAATTTGAGAATTTAGTTGCGAACGATGAATCACCGAGACGTCAGGAAGCAACTGAACCAGGAGACGAAGAAAATGTGAAAGGAGCGGATAGGGAAAGTGAAGATGAAGAAAGCGAAGATGGAGGGGACGCATCAGAGGAGGACGACTATTTCAGCAATCATCCATCTGCAACTAATGAACGTGAGTAGAAGCCACATTTATTAGTGCAATTGGTTTTTGTGGTACAGAAGGCGACGCAATTGTTGTAGTGAATTGCGTTTGCGTTCACGTTTGCATCATCGGCCAAAACTCGGAAGGAAGAGCTTTAGAACTGATTTTAATTAAGAACATTCCTTAGATAGGTTTTGATGAAATAATAGGTATCAAACAAGACTAACGTTTGTTTGATAGAACTGCATACAGAAAAGCCGGTTACTTCTATTTGTGTAACTATGATTTATTGTAGGGAAGTGCCCAACGGGTGCAATGAACGCGTTTCATCTATATTGATATGAGGGAGGAGGTCTTTAATTGAATATCCCTTTTTTAATGCGTCCATCTAGACAGCTCCACGTTGCTGATCACACCATTTAGTAGAGATAGCAGTCTCCTGAGTTATCATAACATGATAGTTACATTTTCGACAATTACTCTAAAAATCTTAATAAGTACTTTGGATTTACTAACCTTAGTCACCTGCATAAACTGCAGTAATGGAGAGGGAGAAGAGAAAATTCGTAATATCTGTTCCTCCATTCTTTTCATTGTGTTCCTACCCATTGTTTATTTGAGGCGTACAATTATGAGAGTTTAAAGGACGGTGAAGGGTAACTGCGTTGATCCAATTGTTCCACGCGGAATCGAAGAGTCTTTAAACAGATGTTTTCCTATAAAATTTTCCCTAATATCCCAAAAAGAACGCATGAAAACTTCTGGCAAAAAGAATCCATTTCAGGAAAGATTTATCTGTTTTGAGGGGTTTAATTCTGGTAGTTTCGAAAGTCTCTTCGTTGATGAGATCTCAAGCTGTCATTAAGCTGAGGTCGGCTAAACGATCCGCTTATCTTTTCAGTTGGGAAATGCAAACGTAGGCTGTATGTCGGTGCAGATCTGTTGTTTCGCTTGAGCAGCCATGCTCTCCTGAACAAATCGCCGGAATGCGCACCGTCTACCGCTTAAAATTCTCATCCATTTGCTCAATACAGTTGTCGAGTTATCTCTCTCCGCGCCCTTTATGTTCATGTTGAATTTGTTAATGCTCGTAGTGTCCTCAGTTGCATGCTTTATGTATTATTTTAAACGCAATCACCGACTAGCATTATGAGCTGAATTGTAGAGTTAAATGTGTTACTGTTGGAGAATATATAACTACGTCTCAGATGGAGGAAATACACCTGTGCGCAATATAGTGTCGCTTACTTCTGTGTCACCGGTGGCGACGTTGTCTTCTATCGATTTGTCCGTTTTCGTCTTGTATTGATGTGTGCTTGTAGCGTGGTACCTTCGGCATCCAGAATTGGTGGATACGGGAGCAGAAGATGCGGATGACGAGGCCGATGAACTCAACGACGACGATTATGAACCAGTTATCGATGGTGTGTATATCTGATTCCAAAGATTTCCTTGTTAATGATGATTAAGTCATAGTTGAGTATTAGATCGAAGTTAGAGGTCTATCTCTGATTGCCGACATCAAATTTAGTGTCGATATTTTACACTCGAAGATTCTCTTGCGCAATTCCAATCGTATTTCTTCGCACGTCGGTTTTGAGGAATGCTTCCCGTGCACGTCGAATTACATAGTTGTCAACTTATGCAACACCACATATACTGTTTGCCGACGTTCACATCTGTCATTGCGCTCAGTCATATGTGCAAATGGGTGTTCTCGTTAAGGCTTTTTATGTTTAATGAAAGGAGGAAACGACAGACGTTCGTTTACTTCTTTGAAAGTGAATTTATGCTTTTCTTTGAGAGAAGAGGTGAAAGTTGACATTTCATTTGTTATTGGAGAATGAAAGGAGGAATAGTATGATCTAGAGGCTCATAGATACGTGAGTTGGGGATGCATGTTTGAATTTCCAACTGATCTGTTGGGAAAGATGAAGGGGGGGGGGGGGGGGAGGGGTGGAGTGCAGGTGGTTTGTCTCATTGATTGTCTGTATGCCAGGGTGTAAGTTGTGTGATTATTTTGCAGAACGCTTCAAAGGCCCTCCGTTCGTTCCTCCATCTCAACGCGACGATGCTCCTTTAGCTGGCATTCTACAGAATCCAGAACTCGATAAGATTGATCCACGGTATAGTTTTCTTTTGTGTCGCAGGTGTTGAATTTTAAAAAGTCGAACACATACATATTTTAGACAATATCCGATGCTGTTAATTCGATTCTCTTTCTAAATTCAGACGTCTCAAAAGAAATATGGTATTAAGTGAATTTCTTCTGTTGTTTCCGCGTCTTGTGCTGACATCAGGGAATCCTCATTGTTTTTGAAGCTTTACATATGTCACTATGAAAGCTTTTGGAAAAGGAGTGAGTGTCGTCAACTCACACGCGTGTTAATGTCTTGAGTCGTATCGGAAGAGTTATGGAAGAGAGCAGTTGATTGTTACAAAGACTTGTGTGGTCGCATGGTAGTACGGGCCGTTTGTGGAATCATTCCTAGAAAGTGCTTTTGTGCCGGGTAACCTAAGAGATTATTTGGTTTTATACGAGTTGCGGTGTTACAGGAATGATGTTTAGATTTTTCCATTGAATATTTTTGTATAGCAGTTCAGATTGTAGTCCGTATATCACCAAAACTATTTTTTTTAGTGCCAACTCTTCCTATTTCTTCTTTCGATACTCTTTTTTTTTGTATTGAGGTATTATCAGTGGATTTGAGAATCGTAGTCACAGTTGGAAATGAATGGATCGGTATACTTCGGAAAATGGGTTCTGAAACGTCAGTGGAATAAAATAGTTTTTAGTGTTGCATTTGCTCGGACGAGGACAAGATGTCTAGATGAGGTGACGATGCAGTAGAAAATCAAACGAGGTGTAGATGATCCCGTCTTATCGAAGGCGGCAATAGCCGACGTTATTAATGTCGTTTCGGCAAAGAAATCGTATTTAGTGAAACAAAGATGGGATGGAATCATGAAACAAATCTCATTTAACTGTTCTATAGTCTTCGGAGATATCCAGATATCGCATTCACGTTTTCAATTCTTCCAGGCGGTTTTTCCCGGAGTATTCTCAAGATGGTATTCTGCGATTTTCGCGAATTTTCGGATCGAATATAAAGTCAACTTCGAGGACGAAGATCTGGTGGCCTTTGAAGAGTTTCCGAGGCGGAGTAAATTCTTTGTGCCATTTCTGTGGTATTCGATTCCAAATAGTTTCTGCACTTTTGCAGCCTTTCATCGGCCCATTATCTCCTAATATATTTTCTCTCTTACTCTCTTATTTGTGGGATGGTGTAAATTGTTTGTTTCTTATGTTCTATTTAATTGGATTTTTTTAAAACTTTATGTATAGGAAGCAAAATGTTTGCAGTGTTTTTTACTCAAAAAGGAAAAGTAGGTTTTTTGTCAACATTGGTATTTATTGTGATGGTCTTGAATGAGGAAGCAGAGGCGAGTGATTTTGGGAATGGTGCGGAGGATTGAGGCTATTTTATCGAGTTTTGATTCGTTGAGGAAGGGGGGAGGAGGGAATTTTGGGTATTTTATGAGGCTCTCTTTTCCAACGATTTTTGTTTTCTGATGCGACGAGAGTGTCTCTGATTTTTTGCTCATTAATGCTGGCGCTATCGAAATCGTTAGACTTATTTTTCGGCCTTGAAACAATGAGACAATTTTTACTCTATCTTCATGTGTTTGAAATGAGCCTGAGCCTTCTTATTACTTGAGCTTAGCATTCTCTACTTCGCATTTTCAGTCAGCATCATATAACTTGTTCTTTTGTTTATTTCACGTGGAAAGCGTTAATTTCAGAGCCCCAAGGCAGAGGTCAAAACGGAGAATGGCGAAAAAGCAACCGATGAACGAGGAGAGGAAAATGAAGAGGTCTGTTCATATCATTGATACTCAACTGACTGAACAACAGAAAGATTCGTGTCTATGCCAGTCGTCATTTAATTCACTTTTGCAAAGGCGTTGTTCATAGATTCTTTTTTTTGCAGTTGACTTTGTTAGGAAAGAGAGGCGATGCTGTAAAAGTTCGAAGCAGAGACCGCAGCTTTTTCTTTTAAATGCAGAATGTTTGTTTATCATTTATAGAAAGCAGATGGTGAAAAAGATGAAAGCGAACATAAGGAACTCAAAGATCTCGAATTGGAATTTGGAGCAACACCACCTCCCGAGGAGTGCCAAGTAAGCGATGAAGTTCTACTTATGCGACCGTCCAATGTAAAAGCGGTCGGCAAAGAGCACACCGGTGATGCAGATGACGAGGATGTTCCGCCGTGGAGGTTTTTCACCTTCTACTCTCACAATTCCACTCCATTTCTGATAGTGAAAATATCTTTTTTCCTCTGATGTTCATATTAGCGTTTCTATTGGCAATTGAATTTAAAGGTGGAGGTTTTCGCTGATCTCAGGTGTGGGAGATTATCGCGACATTTTGTACGTCAGTAGATCTCTTCGCCTATTTGCTTAGCGCTTAAAAAACTAGCCAGTCGAATCCACTTGAAAGCACCAATTCATTCATTTCCGTTTAAAATATACTTTTCATATGTCGTGGAGCCTTCGTGTTTTGCCGGAACATGATCACTAAAAAGGCAGTGCCTACGTTGTCTGCGAGCTTGTTTCGCCCTTACAGGTTCTTTTGCAAAGTAGACGAATATTGCAGATATGCTCATTTATGCAACCACATTCATTTCCACGAATAGGAATGCTATACTTTTACATATTTGAAAATCTTCCACGTTTGTACAGTTGAAAGTTTCGCCTCCTTGCAAGTATTGTTACAGAAAATTATCTTTGTAATTGCAATGTTGGCAAGCTGCTGTGAAGTAGTGTTATATCTGCAGATTTGGTCCTGCTCGGATATGGTATGATCGGTTTAACGTTCCTGCAAGTGCCACATCTTTCGATTATGGCTTCAAACTAAAGCGTGAGGTTCGTTTCGTTGATTGTCTAAGTTACTTTCGCGTTGGATCGTGGGGGTTTTATATTAGGTGATTGCAGTGCAACTTTTCGGGATGCTTTATGGGAGTGGCAGCGATCAGGCATTTGAATGCGATTCGCAAAATAAGCTTTGAGTAGAAGTTGGTCGTTGATCTTTGTTGGCCTATGTAGACGGCATGCCGAATCTCTCTAAACACAAAAGTAGGAGTTTTTTACATTGGCTTTCAAGGAGAGAATTATGCTGAGAAGAGGTTCTTTTTTGAAGGAATACAGTTTCATGGTATAGCATTAAAGGAGTCTGTCCTGTGAAATGCAGCATTTCTTATTTCAAAGAACTTTTACGTTACGTGCATTGTGAGAGCTGGAATTCCGATATTTTTTCTGCCAGCCAGATGTTCAGTGAATAGATAAGCTTATCGATCTGATCATGTGAATTTCTAAAGGAGATTCTGCGTTGAGTCAAGAAGTTTCATTGGGACATCAACTGATGTCGTTCATGTGCTGTATACTTGAAGGGAATATTTTGCTTGGAAAGTTTCGCTTTTCTACGCTTTCCTTCTCGTTCTGTGTCTCTCTCCCTCGCCCGTTTTTCTTTCTGTTCGTCTATTCATTTCTTTGTTAATAATGGAAAACCTATGCTGCTGTTTTCAATGGTTTTTATTAGCGATTTTTTATTTTAAGAACAAGACCCATACGAAAAGTTCTTCGAAGGAGAAATCAGAAGAAGGGAGTGAGAATGGACTTCGTTCTTGTGAACCTTTTCCTCCGGAGACGTTCCTGGCAGTAAATCTGGTTCGTTGGGAAGATGATATTATCATCGACGGTGAGCAAGCTCGTCCACAGGTGCGCTTAATACACAATTAAAATTGCAAATTCTTTAGAATGTAGTCTCATGCTGAGTGATATTCTACAAGTGAAGCAAATTCAGAACTGAGAAATTGATATGAATGATAGGTTGGCATCATCATTTCGCCTCTATTTATATATAACGCTTTGGCGTCCTTTCTTTCAATTTGACCAACATCGCAACTGAAGTGTCGAAGTGTCGGCGTTTTGATTATTCGAATCGTTACTAATTACTTGAATGTGTTTTCACAATTTACCTAACTGCTGTTGTTCACATTACTCTGTAGGCGATTGTGCCGTGAGATGGCTAAAGTTTTCAGATCTTAAAGCGATTAGCGAGTGGAAAACAGCCGGAATATGGATGGGTTCCGACTCAGCAGACGCGAAGCTACGAATCCTTCATGGCTGCATGTGCGCTTTTTAAATTTTTTACATTTCGGAAGCAATGAATCATTGTTAAATGGCACACCAATGATTGCGACACAGGTGCATGTATTTTTGCAATGGTAGCGCAGTGAAAGGTGATACGAGATCAGATGATGATACTGCGTTGAAGAGTGCACTTTCGAATGCCGTTGGATAAGACATGCTGGGGAGGGGAGTTATGAATATCTGTAACGCCTCAAGTGCTTCTAAAAGTAAAGAATGCGTAAATGTGTAGCTTATCTAAAAATAAGAGTTATTAAGGCAAGGCACTTGAAAGTGTGCCAGCATTTCTTGTTTCCCCTGCGCCTCATTAGAAGTTGAAGATCTTGAGTCCCTATCCCTTCCTTTTCTCTTTCTTTGAGGTGTTAAATGTCCCAAAAATCTCAAGTTCCAGACCTCACTTCTTTTCTCTTTCCTTCCCCCTTCTTTTGAGTCGTTAAATGAATAGCTTCGGGCACTTAAAAGTTGGTCGCGAATTTGTTGTCAGCGCCGAACTGTTTTAACTATGCGATATTCGGTGTCAGGATGTAGTAATTAACAGCGAAACGCACGATATTTGCAGTATAGTTCCCGATATTGGCCAATCGGGCATATGTTTTCAGTGAAGAGCAACGCTTTTGAGCAAATGTTTACAAAGCCGGGCACTGTGGTTCCTACACGTGCGATCTCTGACTTCGGTATGTTTAGGCTCTTATTCGTTAGTGAATTTTTTAGTCGTTAGTGCTGCTATTTATCTTGAAAAGTAATCCAGCTGATGCAGGATCCTTTCAACGTTCTTTGTCTTTCATAGGCGTTCTTAAAGATCTTAAGTCTTGTGAAGGTAAATTTTGTTGATGATTTATTGCATATTTACTTCGTTTTATTCTTTTATTTTTGAGCTCGTGATCGGGTTGTGGACAATTGTTTAAAGGTATTTTTATTGCGGGAAGTTTCAAAAATTATTTTCTGGACCATATTATTGCTGTCATTCAATTTATTTCTTCTGAAATTTCCAACGCAGATGATGTTTGCCATCAAAAAACGCTACTGAAGTCGAAGGCGACATTTCCAGCGCAAAGGACAAAACATCTTCATCTCGCATCTATTTTTCCATCCCACCCGCTCTGCATGAGCCAACATTTGCGCTGTTAGGCGATGCTTGCGAGGAATGGAAACGCCAGCCCAGCATGTCGGAAAAGCACCCACACATAATAAGATACCATTTTCACTGCGTGAGTATTACGTCTTATGGAGAATAGCACGGAGTCCTCACAAAAAACATCGTTGATGAACCTAGCATCCTCTTTGCTAGAGTATTCAGATTTTTTTAAAATCATATTTATCACTTTATCATATTCAGATTTTCCTAAGGAGCCCACAGCAACTCATTCGATATTTCCGATGGACAATTATGATCTGATTAATACACGTTGGGAGGACGATATCATTCTTGATAGTGAGAATATGGATCACATTCCAGGTTTGCCATCGTTTTAGATGTAGTCGTGTTATATAATTCAGTGACACTCCACTCCTCGCTCTGTTTTATCCTCGAATAAGTCTCGTGTCTCGCTAATTGGTCACAGAAGTCGATCCTGTGGTTTGCTCCAGATGAAAAGGATGTCAAAAGTGGATTTGGACTGCTAACTTAAGGATTCAGGATGAGAATTTCTGATCATTTTTAGGAGGTTGAATTCTTCAGAATCGATTTCAGCACTTGATTTCTCCATTATCTAGTATTTGTCTGTCGGCGGGGAACATTCGACAAATTTTATTTCACTTCTAGATATTGCTCATAATGGTTGGTGTTTTGTATCACAAGGTTTTTCTTTGGCAACAACATTGCATCACCGAAGAGCACTCAACACTTTTGTCGAGTTCTTAGGGGAAATTCAAAAATTATATCGTGTCGATATGTACGAATTTCAGTCGCCTTTTTCTTTCATACACTATTTTTTGTTAAATTTTGTTTACTCTTCAGATGTCCTCCTCATTTCATGAGTTTTCAAAAGTGCCGTCTATGTGCTTTCTTTCTTTCCAAACAGTAAATCTTGCTCCAGTGGTGATGATGAGTTGCAATAGTTATTGTTTAATTGTTGGAATATCTTTGAGAAGCCGATTGCAAAGCATTAAAGTTGCCAGTCGGGCGCTTTGGTGACTTTAATTTTATTTACTTGCCATTGGTGATGTGGAAAATAATCTGAAGAAGAATATAGCTGCGAGAGCATTTTTTCGTTGGAACAATATTGAGCCTTAGGATCAGTGCACATGAAAGCGATGTCGTTTCTGCTTTTACCAATGGTTCCTTCGAAACAGTTCATTCAGGCATTTATTGTAATTCATGTTGCCTAAAATAGTTTTCGTTGAAAGCATCCTTTCGTTGAAGAGAGATGAGCTTTGCGCAAACGCAGTAAAACATTTTAGAGCCTCATATTCTAACACTCGACTATCATGACGATCCAAAGATCTTCGGGATGCCTGAAGATAAGGCACCTGAAGAAAAGCCTCCTGATGGTGAGGGAGTCAATCCACCAAAGCCATTCGACAGAAAAGTGAGCCACTTCATTTATCTTTTATTTGATAGCCAATCACTTTCTTGGCAGAAGGACTAAGGAGTGATTGTTTCGTAGACTGGTAATTTCTCGTTTCTCCTAACTCTTGCTAAGAAGCCCTGCGTGCTATCCAGCTGATTATGGCCAAGACGATCTATGTTGTTGGTGGAAGGGAATATTGTCACGTCATGATTCGTTGGGCAAAAAAACTTTTGTGTTTCTGATGACCCTTTTTTGTTGAATACAGCGTTCCATTGTTACATTTTGAAAATTCCAGATGAAAAGGTATATTACGAATAAATATAGCTCATCTGTTTCATTGCCAGTTGACTAGTGTCTTTTAGATTCCATTCAGTGATTTGTTTTCAGGAGCATCAGTTCACAAAAAAGTCGAAGATGATATTGGGACAGGTACAGCAACGTCAGAAGCAAGAAGAGGATGAACAGATGGAAAGCTCGATAGCACAGCTAACTGATAAGGATCCTTTCAATCTGAGCAATGACGATTATTATCAACCAAAAAACACTGGAAGGTTGTGCACTGAGCTGTTTGCTAATCATCTGAGGCCTTATGGAGATCGATCAATTGTGTTGTGACTTATGAACGGGAGAGGTGAAATGGGAGAAGTCTGGGAGAAAGGGGAGTGCTTAATTAGATCCATCCGATGTGTGAAAGTGGGGCAATGGATGCCCTCAGGGTGGTGATCGTAGTAGATAATTTCATTCTTAATCATCCCTTACTATTTTATAATTTGAATGAGTGATTCATTCTGATAAGAGTAAGCTTTTTTTTAAATCTTCATCTGCAGTAAGTTCATTGCGCAGTGTATTTCACGTTTTGCCGGCTACTCCATTTCGATCGTTTTTTTATATTCCGTTATTCGGGCGATGGCCAGTTGCCCAACACTATTTGCCTTCCGCATGATTTTCCACTGCGCAGCCTCGATATCATGGCATTCGTTTTTCTTTTGAATAATTGGCATAGAGACTGATTTCAGAAGTTCTTATTGTTATAGAAGTGTGAGCTCAATCTCGGGCGGCTCTCTAATTCAGCACTCGATTCCTGCACAGAATATTCACCGTACGTTCTTCCCAACGCATTTGAATCCATTCAAGTTGCGTCATTATCATCGATTGCCGTTGCCGAAACGAATCCTTCGTACAACTGGCACGCGATATGTACCAATTAAAACTCTCACCAAGCTTATAAAGGAAAAAGAGGAGGTTTGTTACTCGTGTATGGTCTTAATTTCTAGTCTTATTGAGTCGATAAATCATCTTAGTAATGTTATGTAAGTGTTGCAATTAAAGGCCGACGAAAGAAGAACAGTTTTAACATTCCCGAGTTTTTTCCTGTGCCCTGTTCCCACTCGTTTGTTTGCGCTGCATCCTCTTCCGTTGTAAGCAAGCTGACGATACTCATTCGTCAGAACTTAGATGTTGATCTTTTCTTTAGTCGATTGCTTCTCTTGAATTGAAGATAACTGCTTCGGAAATTTGAAGTAACTATTTAACCTAATATCTGATGGAAAACTGCGTTTAATTTGTTCTCTCAGTTGATATATTTTCAATTAGACAACATACGCTTTGAGACGTCGGGGAATTTCTGGTGCTCCCATACGTCACTCGGTGAATGCGTTATTTTTTTTAGCTCCGCGAAAAGCAGAAAGCAGCCGAAGGAGGAGGTGAGATATTTTTTATGCGCGAAGTGGAGGATTTATCGGGCAAGGATGGAACACTGTTGCTAATGGAGTACTCCGAAGAGCATCCTCCGTTGTTGAATCAACCGGGAATGGCTAGCAAGATACGCAATTACTATAAGCGGGTAATTTGCATTTTTGGGGTTTAACGCATTCAAGTTTTTAAATTGATGGTTGCCAGTGTTAGTGACTGCACTATGGCGAATATCTTAGGGATCGTGAAAAGGAGTGTCCTTTTACCTATTGTTTAGTTCGTTTTATGCTTACTTACGTTCACATTAGAAACAACGTCATTCCTGTGCGTAAATATGAGTTGCATTGTCAACAGTGTTAACAAGATTATATGAAATCAAATTGAGCCAGTGGTAGCAGCGCAGTGAATGGATAGAGGGGCCGCGGCTACGATGAACTGTTTTTTGTCTTCCTTCACTCTTTTCTCTCCATCGAGAGTCGAGGCTTTGCTGATTCAACTGATATACTGATGCTAGCATTCTTTCGCTGATTCCGATCGCATATCAAAAGATCTGTTGAAGAAAGTAGGCAAAGAAGCGGATCCGGAGTACGACTTTGGCGAGACGGCATTCACGCACACGTCACCATTTTTGGGCACTCTAGCACCCGGTCAAAGCCTGCAGTCGTTGGAGAACAATCTCTATCGTGCACCCATCTACAGGCATTTGCCCAATCGAACAGACTTCCTGCTTATTCGCACAAAGCAGGGGTATGTTGTTCTTCATTTGGTTATGCTTTTAACTTAATTTTCACTTTTGCGTCATTGTATTACCTTGTGAACATTATGAGTGGAGAGAATGGCAATGCATTTGAAGCGTTATCTCAATCAGCTCTCCTGCCGTATTTTTATACTCTGAAAATCATACTTTGGAGTACTATGTAATACAATATATCATTTGTGTCTGCCTGGAGGTTTTTATCCTCAAGTTTAGCCACGAATTTCGAGGAGAACGGATAATGAGGACCTCAGGTTGTGGTTAATGAGGCAAATAGAATTCGGAATTTCGAGCAAAAAAAATTGTTAGTAAAGATTCACAGATATGAGAGATGCTCTGTGCGTTTTCTTCAATAGGAAGGAAACAGATTTATCTTTAGAAGTATGCGGGGACGCGAAATTAGAGAAAAGGTGGAGCTCTAGCGTTTCAAGCGGCACATTCGATTCATCTAACTTACCTATTTTGGCTGGACGAAAGTATTCAATGGTGTTGTTGTTAATTCGCTGTTGTTAGTGCCATGCATTCGGTTGTCAGCTACTGGCCTCATCAAATAGCTGTGTGCAGCGACTCATTGCTATTAAATAGCTGTGTGCAGTTTTAGGCGCATATACAGTGTTACTTTAGTTTCGGTTGGTGGAAATTAACATATGAAGGTTGACGGGAAGCTTCGAGGACATTTTTTATGCCGAATTACGTTTTAATCGTGTCGAATTTCGTGGTGAGGCTGAATGATCGTGGCTTCGGGTCATTGAAATCTTCTGTTTTCTGCAAAACTGCACTCCCATAAGGTCGAAGAAATGTTTTTTTGTTGTTGTTGAGGAGAGAAGGTGTTTGAAACTTAGAAAGATTGTAGCATTGACTAAGCACGAGACCAAATTGCTGGCGATAAATTGAATTGTTTATTCGCCTCCACATTGAGTAAGTAGGTGCTTGAAACCTCGCAATACATAGTTATTGATGTGTTGTATGGCATAAATTCCCTTCTATTTTCCTTCAGCGTCTATTTTCCTTCAGGTTTTTCATCCGCACATGTCCAACGTTATTCCTGGTGGGACAAGAATGTCCGTTGTATGAAGTTCCGAGTCCCAACTCAAAACGAGCGACCGTCTTCGTTCGGGATTTCCTTCTCGCTTATATCTACCGCCTTTTCTGGGCAAGCGACCAGAATCCGAGAAGGTGAGTGGTGTGAACGATGTATCCGTTGTAAGCTTACGAGGGGAGAGGTAAGTGTGGTCCTCGGTAGTATAGTGGTGAGTATCCGCGCCTGTCACGTGCGAGACCCGGGTTCGATTCCCGGCCGGGGAGGTCGCTTTGCTGTGGCAAAGGTTTTGGTTTTTGCGAGTTCTGTGAAATTGGGACCGTCGTTCATAGATGAGTTGAAGCAGGCATGGTTGCGAATGAGTGCAATGGAATTTGTAATGCAAGTGCACTTGCTTTGTGTACCTCAGTTATGAGGATTAGTTGATGAAGAGGATATTTGGCTCTGAGTTCGTTCGTCACTGTCGTTGACATCATGAATTGCTGAAATGAAGGAGAGTCGAAAAATATTTCAATTGCAGACTTAAGATGGAAGATATAAAGGCCGCATTCCCTCATTACGCAGAAAGTTCTGTACGCAAACGTCTAAAGCAGTGTTCAGACTTTAAACGACTCGGACAAGGGCCCGATCAAAATTACTGGGTAAGTTTCCTAATATCTCTTATTACTTTTATCTTTGAGGGCGTCTGGATGGCGCTAATCGTCACTTGCATCGAAGTGTGTGAGTGTGTGATGATAACTTTATTTGAGTGAGTTTTTATTGAAGAACATTCACGATTTTTTTACAGTATTTAAACATTAGTGGATTCTCTTAGTGATTAGATGTTAAAAATTTCATCCATAAGGCACCACTAAGAAATCGCATCTGGTAATTTATCCATTTCAAATTTTGTTGATTCTGGGCATTAGTCTAGAAATTGGTAGAGAGGGAGGGTTGTCCGATTCTGCTTCGATGTGCTTGTAGCATCATTTGTACTCTTTGACGGATATTGTACTGTACTGTGGGCTGTCACAGCCTGCGAGCTTTCGCATAAAGTTCTGGTTATCATTTTGTAACGTTCGACGGAAAAAGTTCATTAGAACTAGTTGGATTATCCTGTGAAAGGTACGCTGAGACGTGAAAGAGACGAAGATGTTGAGAGGAAGGAAGAGAAAGTGGATCTGATCGCTGAGGTCTTCAAAGAAACGAGCTTTATATTGGCCAAGCAAGCTGTGCAGTATTCATAAATATATTTTAAATTACGAGTTATTTTTGCTGCCACTTTTTGTGTTCAGCTCTCACTTTTTTCAGTGGTTTCCTAAATTATTACAGAGTAATATCAGTTAATTGTTTTTCATCATCGATAATCTTCTAGATATTAAAGATGTCGCAGCGATTATCAAATGTTATTCCTGGATTGGTCTCTTTCACCAAGATAGCTTTATCTTAGCCACTTTGGTGAGGCTCTGCGCACCACTTTTGCCCTTCATCTTTACATTTACCAACATTACGTTTGGAAAACGCTAAGTGGTCAATGCGTATTGGTTATTTTGAGGTATTGCGAAGTGACTTTCGTTTACCAAGCAAAGAAGAGGTGCTAGCGATGGTGACGCCTGAGATGTGTTGTGCACAATACAGTATGCTTGCTGCTGAACAACGTCTCAAGGTAATCCTTGTTCAGTCTTTGTACTCAACATTGCCGTCTTCGTCAATTGAAGCATCTTGCTGAAATTGCCTCTTATGAAATGCAGTCGCCTCTCTGAATATAATGCAACTCGGCTTTAGAGAATGCTTTTTGTTGCTCAGTTTAAAGAATTGCACATACTCATCAGCACGCCCTAATGTGATCGTAAGATGATGTACAATTTTGTGTTCATCACTGCATCAATCACTATTAATGAAATCAGTTGCGATGTAATGGAAAACATAATCTTTTCTCTCTCAAATTGGAATCTCTTAAAACAAATGTCTTTTCGAGCATGAAGAAGCACTAAGCATTTAATTTGCCTCTCCAAAGGTTATCAGCTCACTGAGTTTAACATCATTCTCCAATCCGCCACAGTTTATATGAAGTAACGTAATGTGAGCACTACTCTCATCGTGAGTACTTTCATTGAGCTTATTATCGTCCGCTGTTATTGTTCCTTCACTGCTGCTGTTATTGTAGTTTATCATCGTCGTTAATGGCAGTAGCAGTATCAATATCGCTAAAAGTATTAGCATATATTAATTTCACTGTTATATAACGCTAGCACTGCCACTGTTATCGATGTCATTACTAGCATTTGGTTGTTGTTATATGGCTCATAGAACAACTGAAGTCCATTTGTTAGTGTCTTTCACAACCCGACGCGGTATTGCTAATATGTATCGAGTTTGAGTGTTGATGAAAAATTTGCACTATCGGGTTATTTGAGCAGACTTATATTAAGTGCCTCGAATACGTAGAGTTCTACCTCCATCATTTTATGCGTTAATTGGATTCTATAACGACAACCTTGATAACTTTTATCCAACGGTCATATTATCATTTCAGGACGCTGGTTACGGGGAGAAGTATTTCTTTACACCGGAGAATGAAGACGATTCTGACGACCAGGTCACCATCGAAGATGAGGTAATGCCATCACGTCTTTCTCCTCTTCTGTCTAATTGCATCTTTGTATTTCCATATGCATTTCATAATTGCTGGGCATGTTCATGTATATGGGGTGAAGAAGAAGCCAACAAGCTGAATGGTAATACCATCTTTCTGAATCCCAGTTCGATACTGTTTCAGCTATAGTCCTTGTGATGGTGATAATTTACTGATTGGTCCTGTGATAATTTATTGGTCTTTACCCGGAATGTGGAAAATACGATGTAGGATGTTTGTTTCTTATTAAACAAACTGATTATCTGCAGTAGTGTACTATCGTTGATAAGTCAAATGAAGTCGCGGCTGCAGGAATGCTAGCGGAATAATGCGTTCAGTGCATTGTCATGAACATTCGAACCCTTCAGATCACAACTCTACCTTCTCACTCACGTAAATTCCTGCATATAAACCGACTCATATTTTGTTCAGCGTCATAAGTTGACCCTGTTGTAAAGTGCTTTAGGAATTCTTTTCAAAGTGAGAAGCTTCTTTTTTAATTTAAGATCAGTGATGTAAGCTTATCCCTTCTGAAAGCGGACAAATTATTTCATCTACAGAAAGGATATTAAAGCTGAAATAGCAAGATGCCATCCGTAGCAAACCGCTTCTATCTATTTTGTATTGCAGATCAAATGTGCGCCGTGGAACACGACGCGTGCTTACATTTCGTCGATGAAAGGTAAATGTTTGCTGGATCAGACGGGTATCGCTGATCCAACGGGCTGCGGTGAGGGCTTCTCCTACGTTAGAGTGAGCGCTAAACCACAAAAAGCCAAGGTAAATTTCATTCGCGACAAGCTTAAGTTGTATTTCATTCGATATGATCCTCATGTTCATGTCGCTCATTGTTAGTAGAAAGCTTTCCGTGATGAATAATGGTTATCCTGGATAATTGCATGTTAACGCTTAAGGTGCTATGGGTAGAGGTAGAGGTAGAGATGGGTTGTTGTTCTTTTATACGCAGCTGAAGTTAGTTGAACTAAGCGCAAGGTTCCAAGGAGCGCGGATAGTGATCGTTGCGAATGTCATAATCAGCATATACCAAAGTCCTCATGTGTTTATTTTTAACGTATGATAAGCAATATTTGAGGAGGAAGTACCAAACGTCCCAAAACGATTGGTTACGGGGACAAATGCCGATTTACGAAAGTTGCCGCTGAAGGAAGCGAAGGAAATTTGCCGCGACTATGGAGTGCGCGAAGAAGAGGTCTCACTGCTTGCATTATCATGTCTGATTGCTTTTATTTGTCTTCTCTCATCGTATGATTTTTGCGCTATAAATGTTCTTTATTCTGTTTTAATGCTCTAATTTTTGTATAACTGCCTTCTACTGGATGTGGTCGCCTCGACCTGTTTTCATTTTGCTTTACATGTTTGGTCTCTGGAATTAGTATTCCATTTCTTTAGCGGTTATTACTGAAGTGTGAGGTTGTGACGGAGATTCAGCTATTAGAAATATAATTCAGCTGAAGCGGAATTGAAGTTAACGTTGATTGAAGATAAACTCATTGAGTCGTTGGGAAATAATCGATGTTATTCGAACGTTGTCGACGCAAGCAGCAAAAGCTAGATCCGACTTTTCTGGTTAGTTATCGTTCAGTGTTATTCGTTTTACTTGTTTCTCAGCAAACATCGCTTATTCGATATAACTCATCTGTTGTTCTGAAATTCTTTCTTGATTGGGGCTCTTTGGAGCGTTTCTCCATAGAGTGAGATGGGGATCATCTCTTCAGGTTATTCTACGCTACGTCTCAAGTGTCTTTAAGTTGATTGCAGATCTAATCTTCACTGTACCAAGATCGCTGTTCGTGGTCACTCGTCGTATTTGTTAAATAGGCTTGTAAGGGAGTTGTAGTTAGGCAGTACTAATATGCACTAGCGCAGCTGAATTTTGTACGATTTATATTTCACTTGAGTGTTTTTTTTTATTACGCTAACACTCATTGACAAAGGGATACTGTGATCGTTATGTAGTTAATTAGTCGACTGGATGGGATTAATTGTTTTTGGTTAGTTTGCTAAGCTGTGGTTTCTTGAAGGTGCTCATTTTTATCTTCTGTGAGTTGTTTTCATGTCTTCTAAGTAGTGTTACGTTCGGTCGGACGAGGAAGTTTCGTGAATCTAACTGACAAAAAGGCCTCAGGTAGTATGCCCTGAGCGAAAACTTATTCTGTGTTTCCATCCTCTCTATGTACGAAGACTAATTTTTTCCTCATTCATCAAGCACTCATATTCGGTCGTACGATAATTTACACGATTGTATTGTTATTATGCGTATATATTTTTTGAATATTTTATCCTGCTCTTAGGAATGAATCTTTTTAAGGGATGGCACGTTTCGCACGTGGCAATATTCGTTTTAATTTCGCCGATATGCAGGAGAAGTACAAGAAGTTTTGCCAACGTATATTCGACCTTCAGAACCAGTAAGTCTGTTTCTTGTACTTTTCGGAAATGTGTGGAGATGATGTCATATCTGATCCTATCAATTAATCCCTATATGTGCAGTGGCTTTCGCTTGCGAACAATCGAGGCCATGTGGATGCGATTTACCCGCACACAGTGTATATATTGCGTTGAAACGTAGTTATAATTTCGAAGAATGGCTTCGTTTACGAATCATCGCAATTAGAAGTAGCTCGAAATTTGCACGCGATCATTTCTATGAGAGGTATGTAAAAAACGGCGAATTCTCAAGATTTATTTGAGGAAAGGCCTTGTTGGACGTCACGTTTTCGTTTTAAACGTTTCGGCAACGGTCAGCGGATGTGAAAAACGCGCAGTTAGCATAAGTTCCCCACCCTCGATCCCATTCACCGTTCTCCTTTTTTGGTTAAAGATGAGCAGTGAAAATACAGCTCTCTGAATGAAGATACAGAATTTTCGTGTTATTGACATCCCGTGGAAACGGAAAAATAATTCAGAAATCGTTTAAAGTATTGAATAGGTTATTTCCTCTTCCTCAGTGCAGTCAGCTTGTTAACACGTTTGGCTCTATTAGCAGACGCGATCTTATTCACTTGAATTGGGAATAGTCACATATTCTCTTTCCTCGTCTTTATTGCGGCCACAAATTTAATAAGTCTATTTTTGTTTATATAAGCGATAGATATAGTGAATAGTTGCGCAAAAGACATCGCTTATTCTTTTCTTTAGAAGTAGATTTACACAATACATATTTCAGCGACAGTGCTGAAGTGACAGATGTCGATAGAAGTAAACTTTCCTGTGCGAAAGTCACAGGAAGCCCAGTCCGAAAAAATCCCAATCTATAGGACGTACATTCTGGGAATCATTATAGCAGAAATGAGAGGAGATTGCAACCGTTTCATGTAATTTTGAGCTGTAGCGAGGCGCACATGTCATTTGAGGGAATACGTGTCGATTTTTGCAGATAGATAGCGTTGTTCATATTGATTACTTTTATTTATTTCAGAACTTTGTCAAATCCCGATGAGCTGAGTACGGATGAAGGCAGCAGTGGAGAAGATTCGGATAACGAGGAATTGGCAACGAAACTCGAGAGTATGCTCGCTGCTAATAAAGGTTTGCCAAGTTTAGCGGCTCTTTTCCATCGGCCTCGATTGATTTTATGTTAGAATAGTGCACTTTTCTCAAATTTTCCTTATTTAAGTTTTGTTGTTATGGAAATTAGATCTTCCTAGAAATATATTTACTCTGTCCGCAAATGCGTAGCTGATCATATGGAATCTAAGCTCATCATACGGCACAGTCGGTGCAGCTGCTTAAATCCGAAAAGGTTACGTCATGCACTTGTTGTCCCTATCTGAGTACAAATGCTGTATCGGTAAATGTCTATACTTGCCGTACTCTTATTAGTGTCACTCTTATTGTTCCTCTTTTATACTCCTTTCATCTATTCATTTTGTATTGTGAAAGGTTCAGAGATGCAAAATTTCCACTAAAAAATGCGATGTCATCGAGCAGCTAATGAAATGAGATCGATATAAGTGTAGCAAAACATTATCGATGCTTTTGGTGATCGGTGTAGTCATCTTTTATTAAGCTTTATTACTTGCAATATATTGTAATATCAGCGGGAATAATATATAGTAATGAGTAGATAAGTTTGGGTTGTTCGCAGTTCTTTTCGAAGTCTAAATTTTCATATCGTCGTGAATTCCATATCAGGGTGCCTCCGTTTTCGAAGTAAATTCGCAATTCCCAATGCATTAATTCGTTTAGAAGTAAGCCAGTGGTAGGTGTTGGGAAAATTTGGGAAAGGAAAATATTTGATAGGATATATCGTCGCAAATCTCCCACTTCATTCTTTAACGCACTAATATTAGCAGACTATGAAAGGTGACAACTCAATAGGTGGTTTGGTTTTGGAATCTCAGTCGAAGTCTTCGTCTTATTTTGTCTCACTTTTGCCGCCTAATTAGTAAATTTTTCAGGTAAGAAAGGTTTATCGGCAGTGGAAAGGAAGAAACTCGAGTTTGAGCAAGAGGAGAAAGAGCGAAAAGCATTGCAAAAAATGCTGTCGGGTGACGTCAGCGCTGGCACTAGTACCCCGAAGCCCGAGAAGGAGCAGGGCAAAGAATCCCGTTAGTTATTCATTCATGAAGTCGAGAAATATTGTGAGTACTGTTGGAATCACATATTTTATGTTTTGATATTTCGGTGCATGTGTTGTGCGATATTCATCAATGGACGAAAATTAGGTAAACAGAACTAGAGTACTTCTTGGGCAGGTAAAATCTGGGGAGTCTTTTGCGGCGGGTCTGGTTTTCTTCTTAAGATTAACTGCTGTAGAGTCTTCGTTGAACGATGCCAACTTTATTTCGTTGTTGTAATCACTCTATGCGCTTTGGTTACCTGCCTTGGCCTCTTAACTAAGCCGAATACTGCCGTCGTTTTAGAGAAAGATTCCTCGGTGGTAACCGAAGACTCGAACCACACAATCTTGAGTGGCAGTGGTCCTCGCAAGCTGAAGATCTACCGCACATTTAAAGGCCCTGATGGCATCGAATCGGTCAGTTTTTACCGCTTTTTTATTTTATGTTAATACCCGTCGCTGTAGTGGAGACAGAGACAGCAGGCTAATCACTTGTGACGGTTGAACAGAAGAACGTTAGAAAAAGATTCGAAAGCGTTTCACGCGCTTAATATTGAATATAGTAAACTCCATCGGTCAGTTTTAAGTCTGTATGCTTTTTTAACAAGTGAGTGGTCAAGAGTTGAAGTATGGATTCCGAGATTCCCCCCACCCCCTCCCTTCAGATTCTCTTGAGTTATAGTTTTGTTTGCTTTATTCACTAACGCTAATCACTTATTTAAAAAAAAAGACTTTTTCATAAAAACATTGCCGGCAGTCTTGTTTCCGTCCGCAGAAGGACGTAACCAAACAATCGACATTGCATCAAGCCCATCTAGCTGTTGTCGTTTTTACTCTATTATATAGTAAATGCGTGATGTGGGAATGTGAAAGCATGTATCACGTGCAGGTTGCCTTTCGATCTCACATATTATCATATTCGCCGATTGGTGACAGAGCAGTTTTTATTGGAAGATGATGCTTGAGAGGGTTGTTATGAGCTGCGTTTTCAGACACGTGTTGAGGTGATTACGAGGCCGCAATTGATCGAAGCGTACGTACGTATTCGAACCACTCGTGATAACACTTTCATACAAGTCTACGCACAGATGGATGAACAGTACAAAGAGGTGCCATATCCTTCATTTCAGTGTTTCATCGACGTTCTTGATTAGAAGGTTGGAGGGATTGTGAGTGTATTACGTACCAACCTTTGTTTAACAGCGGTTGAAAATCCTTAGCTGAGTTAACTGTTATGCTCCATCAAGATGGGAATATAGTGAGGTGGGGTGGAGGGGATAGGAAGGAGCGAGGAATGCGTTAATTTACGTCTGTGAAGGGTTGTAAGTGTACACATCGCATAAGTGAGAGTTTGATTATTGCCTTTATGATTTTATGCACTTACTAACTGCCGATTTTTGTGGGTTTTCAAACTGAATCTTATTCCATCGTTTTATCCGTATCACAGTAATCTATCGTTCCTGTTTTGCTTTAATTTATTGGCCGATGAGAAAGTAGTGAAGAATTCAAAGTGCTGATTATAGCTCCACTGTTTCCTGAAAATTTCCATTCCAAAATCTCAGTGTTATTGCTTCCTTACAGGAAAGACGGAAAGAAAAGCGACGATTGCAAGATCAGCTAAGAAGAATCCGTCGTAATGAACTCAAGGCTAAACTTCATGGTGTTCCTATCGGTCAGCCAATCAATAAGGTGCCAGCTGATATTCATATTGTTCGAGGAAAGAGCGTAGAGATCAGATATTTGAGTTGTTTTCTTTAATTAGACGATATTTTTGCACCAAAAAACTTAGAGCTCGTTGTTTAGCGCTGCTTTAAATATCTTCATAATATCGGAAAATGTAGGTGGTGAATAAACTGTAGTAGCCACTGGCATATGTGAGGGAATTTTTTAGATAAGCAGTTAATTCCGGGTACGAGGTTCAGTGACATTGTCGACGATAGTTTGCGCCATCATTGCTTATGCGGCTCTCACTATCATTATTAGATGATTTCATTTGTTGCAGATCGTTTGCGGTAATGTTTTATTAGCATTTTTGTCGCCTCACTCCCTTATTCGCTGTTTTTGTGCAAATGCAGCAGTAAAACATTTGCCCTTCGTTCTCATAACCAGGAACATCCTCACTGCACGTTTAGACGTTGTTCCCAGTAATTATTTCTTTTATTTTCAGGCTAAGCCTGCGGCAGAGAAAAAGCCAGTTGTTATAAAGCCGAATCTATTGAAAATGCGCTGCAGTGCTTGTCATGGCACAGGGCATATGAAAACGAATAAGAATTGCCCGTTGTATGGGAAGGATTCGAATAAGGCGCCCACGAAAACAGTCGGTGATATACATCCGGTAACGAATTTTCCTTTCTCGCGATT
The DNA here is from genome assembly GCA_037576465.1 of Parascaris univalens. Taxonomy (NCBI): domain Eukaryota; kingdom Metazoa; phylum Nematoda; class Chromadorea; order Rhabditida; family Ascarididae; genus Parascaris; species Parascaris univalens. The sequence goes on along the minus strand of CM075173.1, from coordinate 129,507,649 downwards.
TCGCCACTATGTTCCGCTGTAGATTCCTTTCTTCGCTACACTCTGATTTGGATCGTTGGAATTTAGCGCCAACTTCTATGACACCATACAAACGAGATCCAGCTACTGAGACTATCACATGAGAGGGTCGAAGTAGAGATTATTGCTGCTGCTTGCATTTTCCGTTTTCGCTGATGTTATTTGAACATTGCTATCAGTAGTATTTCAAAAACAGTTATTGATCTGGAAGGCACTTGAAGAGATAATTACCGTTTGCGAATGTTGTTAAATTTAAAGGTTGCATTGACGGACGAACAACTGGAGAAGATGGCGGTACCGTCAGGGGAATTGATCGCCGTTGAGGGTACTAAGTTGAAAATTTCGAGAAAACTTTACGCGCACACCGAAATGATAAAAAAGAATGCCGTTCGGTTAGTTTGGCGTTTAAACTTTTCTCTCTTCAAAAAAGTATTTTTATTATTTGAAGGGAATTTTTAGTTGTCTTTGTTTCTCTCATTTCTTCATCTAATTTGATTTAAATTCCAAATTTCTACTGTCATCGTTATTCTCAAAAAATTGCTATCGTTTTGCCCAGAATCTGAATTCCTTTACTAGAACCCTTCATATGCGCTAGCATTATGTGGATATATGCGAGCATCTGCTCGTTTTACTCTCGAAGGTAATTTCACTTCGCTCATTTCTGAGAAATGGTCGCCAAGTTGAGTATTTATTCTCTAATGTTGCATTATAGCATTTCGAATCCACCGCTTTTGCTATCAACTTCCCTTATCGTGAGTGAGACTGCTTGTGGTTATCACGAAATTGGCGTATGCAGATTTGGCAGCAGTAATTTCACGACAGTAGGAAGTTGTATCTTTGCCTGAGATTTCTCAAAACGATTTCATTGCAAAGATATTTATTTATCTTTCGTTTCCTTTGAACGTTCCCACTGAGTGGATTAGATTATCCAAAGCAAATGGGTATATTGCTTTTTTGGCATATCAACGCATTCATATAGCTGCCGTTGCAAGCAACGCTTCCTTGTTAAGCTTCTTTTTGTTCCGTTAGCTTCTGACATAGTTCCCAAGGAGTTCGCAGCATTCGTCACATCTGCTCTAAGGTTGAGTCGATGTTTGTGTTGTTGATGGATTTGGTCGACTGACATTCTCCACTGCCCATCTCTCTTATCTCTCAAACTACTGTCTGAGGTGGAGGTGAGACGATGCAGTTATGCCTGACTGCTTTCTGTGCAGATGAAAGTCGGATACGCAGTAAGGGTTGATGCCTGCATTGTCCAATGAGCTCCAGTTAGCCAATAATCTTCGAAGGGTGCTCGCAGAGATCTGATATTTTCAGACTGCATATACCCCGAGAGTTGATAGCAGGTGACAAGAAGGTTAAGGAGGAGGATGAAATGTCTAATGCGACAGGAGGCGAGCCAGAGGAGGGAATGGTACATGAAGATGATGTCGATAGCGAGGACGACGTTCAGGGAACCGATGAAACACTGCCATCAAATAGTAATATTGATAGAAAATTTGTTAACATTGCAGAGGTTGTTTTTATGGCTAAGAGTAACGAATGCTTACCTGAATTGGTGAATCCGAATACTGCTGATTTGCTAAGGCGAGAGGCAATAATATAGGTTAGTGCTTATGTGAATCTATTTCAGTCTTATAACTGTTGTCCGTAATGAATAATAAAGTGGAACCTCATTCCTCATAAGGGCAGATAACAGGAAATCTTGTTAAGCTGTGTATTTTTTCTGGTGGGAAGTGTATTGTGTAGGCGAAATGACACAGCGATGTAGATGAAATAAAATGAATGAGCTTAGTCTGTAGACTTAAGATGTGCTAAAAACGGTGGGTAAGTTGTAGTGCGATTGTTGCATCTATGTTCGATGCACCAAAGGAGAATTACGTGGATTTTGCGTAGTCGTCGTTCTGCAAAGTGTGGCAGTTATTTTCAAAGGTTGTGGAATATATTAGTTCCTGACAGTGTTTGTTGTTTTATACCAGATTTATATAAGAACAGTTTGTGACAACAAAGGGGTTGTTGTGTTGAGAGAGTCGCAATAGCAACAGGCTTGGTTGGACAGCAGTATCGCTCATTTACACTGGATGGCTAAATTGAGTAATAGGATTACGATTAAATTCAGGTATGAGTTGTTTAGGTAAATTGCGGACTTCAGCTAACGCAAACACGAACCGACGACGCTCTGCCATCGATATGGATGATTATCTATACGGGCCGCAGAAGTCAGTACAAAGGAGAAGAGCAGATCCTAGAGTATGATCCAGGATATATATCTTATAGATGCTTCAGTAGAAGTCGCTAAAATTTCATTTTTCCAAAACAAAGTTTAGTTACAGTGCGGAGGTTTGTTTCTAAGTGATAATGCTCACCACAACTATGTCTAATTCGTTCGTTCCCTTTAGCGAGCCTTGCTTCAAGGATACCGGAGGCAGTACAGCATAACCGGATGGTTGCTTGCGTTCGCTTTTTTCATAAATCACATGCCCCTTATAGACATTAGCTAATCACCTTCTCACTAGTCCAGTTGCTGAAGTCGGCTTATTTCAACGGTTCGGTGGATCTGAGGCAATTAAGTGAGTGAGGACGGTATAGCATATGGCTTTACTTACCTCCGCGCTATAGACTACTCAGATGGAGAGGACGAGAGAGAGGATTGAATCCGCACTCACTGAGCTCATTTATAAGGCAGAAAAGAACGAAGAATTTTTTTCATGAACTTTTCGGTAGTAATCTTTTTTGTCCGACCCATCACACAATCCACCATCGTCACATGCGATGTTCTCCATAAACGTTTATGTTTAGGTTTCGATGTCGATTCAGCTAAATGAAATATTCAGCGATTTGCGCGCCCTTCCCGGCACTGAACACCTTATGTTTCCAGTCAACGCCAAGAAGGTTTCCTGCACTTTTCTTCTCTATCTAAATAGTTTATTTAAATTGTGTTCGTTCAGTATTTATGGTCCAAGTTTTCGGTAATTGAAAGTTGTTTTGTCTGTTAGGTTATTTCACTGTTCAAATATGTTTGATTGTTTTCTAGCGAGGAAGTAAACCAATTCTTAAAGCTGCAAAAGCGCGTTGGTAGGCATTAATTTCTGTTTCAGTTTGATTTTATGCCTTTTTCCCACTTACCTTGGAGCCAGTAAAAGAAGTTTATGTTGTTGCATAGTTGAGTTGTTGTTTCGCCGAATAATGGCGAGTCTAATTCTTGGGCAAGTTTTGAAGATTAAATGCTCAAGCAAAGAGGATATCGAAAACATTCCAGGAATATCGTCTCGTAGGGAATGTAGTCATCCGGAGGTTGTAGACATCCCAGAAATTATACTGTGGCTTTGCCTAGACGAAACTGATTTGTTACTGACGGGAATTTTCAAAATGAAACGTTAAAAAAAATATTACACATGTTAAAACAAATATATTTCTCAATATTTTGAAGGATGAGGAGTTGCAATTTCTCTCCAAAGTCTCAAGAGAATAACGGTTAGCTTAACATGAAATAAGAGGCCTCCTTCGTTTCCTCACTAATATTTCTAGTGGAGCTTATAGTGTGGCATATTCATTCCCATCTTTTTTTTACAGTGAACTTGCTCATTTGTTTCAGCCAGTGGCATATAAGTGGCTGTGAGATGCCATTTTGTCAAGATTTTTAATGGCCACGTTTGTTTGGTCAGTAATTTCGTGGTTTTTATTGAAGTAGCACCTGACACCTCAAGTCAGTTGGGATATTTGTGGGCCAGTGGGCAGCATCCACTGTGACCTGCATAGCGCTGAATCTGCAAGAGCGGATTACTACTCCATTTGCTGCACAATTATCAGTAATCGATTGCTGTTTGAAATTGCTTTCAGGTGCCCGACTATTACACAATAATAAAAAATCCAATGGATATGCAGACAATAAAGAAGAAGATATCCGAGAATAAATACGAGTTACGGCGGCAATTCCTCGCCGATATAAAACAAATGCTGGATAACTCGAGAGTATACAACGGCGATAATCATGTGATCACCGAAACTGCAAGAAAGGTGTTATTTGTTAATAGTGGCGTTAAGCGGTCGACTGAAAAAAAAAAGATTGGAGTGATCATCAGTAAATTAGTTGCCAGTGGGATGACGGTGGGAGGGAGTTGGTTAGATCTTAAAATGTGAAGAAATTGTCAAGTTATTTTTGGCCTCATTTTTCTGGTATTCGATGTAGGTATGTTCCACTTATGAGCGTAGTTATGATAGGGAGACAGGGTTGACACACTAATGTAATTGTTAATTAGTGGGATTGAAATTTGTATTGCATTCTCAGTCACATTTAGATGTGATTGGAGAAAGCGAATCCCCGCTCGCATTTTCCAAAGCGCTTTAAAATGTATGGGGTGATGCGCTCGTGTTCACTGAGATATTTCCCGTCTTCATTGTCTTAGCAATGATTTGTTGCGGTTAGGCTGTCGCTCCGAGAAGTGTAAGTAAACCTTAAATTTGCATAACATTTTAGTCAGTTGAGGCACTTAAGAAAGCATAAACTCGCAGAGGAATGAAGGCTGTATTTTGCTGATAAACAACGGAATCATAACTTAGAGTAAAGTGCACATAAAATCACTCGTTGATAATACAGATATTAAGTCACTCATTAATAATAATGACACTACCGACTCAAATGATCTGATTTACCGCTCACTGCTTTGCTGTGGTAACGCAGTAGACCTACATTTTAGTTCACTGAATATGCAAATTCAGGTATTTGAAGTGGCATCGGTTCGTTTAATGGAGCGAGAGCCAAAACTGATTTCGTTGGAGAAGGCGATCAATCCACTGCTTGATGACAATGATATCATCGGCTTCTCATTTATCCTAAACGAAATCATCCAAGAATGTAAAAATCTGCCTAAAAGCGTTGCATTTCACACCAAAGTTGACGCCAAAAAGGTTTCTGCTGTCATTATTTCTTTTCCAATTAGTAACGTATATATTTCTACTTGCCAGTATATTTGCTTTCAAGGGACCGTGCGTGGACCGTTTTCTGGAAACGATGCTTTTTTTGTATCTTCAAATTGAATTGAATATTTGCTTACGTGAATTAAATATTTGCGTTATTGTTTAGGAATCAGGTGACGAACATACTTGGGAAAAGGTGATTTTTTGAGATGGAAAGAGGGGGTCAGGTCTCGGGTATCAGCATTTGCATATATTTATTAGGGTATGTTTCTATGCATCAGATTTTTTACGCTGGTAGCATCGTGTGTGTATTGCGAGCGTATATATATATGCATATATGCGTATATAATATATATATAAGCATGTTTATGCATACATGTATGTTTATTTGTTTACTTATTTCTCTGCGTTTTCTGCATTGCAGAAGGCGCATCGTTTCACTTCTGGTGTAAAGGTGGATGTGCAGTATGTCTGGTTACCTCTAGCTGTGCAGAATAGTATCTTAAATGGCATGTAAGTATCCTCATTCAGGTCCCTCTCTATTACAAAAAAATTGAGCGTCCCATGGATCTGGGAACAATGGAACAAAATATCAAAGAGCATCGGTATACAACAGTGGACGCTTTCCGAAAGGACATTCTTCAGGTCAACATAAAATAAATTGATCCTATTCGATTCTTTTATTTAGCCATTTTATTCTTTGCTAGCTTCCGTTCTTTCGTCCTTCTGGCCCCAGTGCTGATTATTCGGTTGTCTGATTACTCGACTGCGCCTCATAAACTCATATGTAGAGTATATTTGGTAACTTTCTCTTTTCCAGCTCTCGTTGCATAAGTATTTCACATATCGGTTTCCAACTGGTCATCGTCTTTATTGCCGATCGTCTTCTTTTTCTGCATGTGACCTTCATGTTTTCCTAAAAGTTTCTAAAATTGTTTTGATGGGTGGATGGGACGAGAGGAAATATGTGAGGTTGGCCATATTTGAAATTGAAAGTGTAGCTTATTGTAGAGAAATGACAACTTGTAAGCTTCTCATAGGTGTAATTGAGACTTTTTGATGAAACTACTGCAAACGTTGATGGCCTAAGAAATAATAAGCACTTTCTCCTTTGCAGATAAAGGTAAACAGTGAACTCTACAACGGACCACCTGAAACATCGCAGTATACAACTAAAGCGATTGAAATCTGCGAGTTGGCTGAGCGCATGCTGGAGGTTTCGTTTTGCTCCTCCTCGTTCTTGCTGTCAGCAATGAGATTTTAAAGTGTTTAGTTGCATTTATAAGTTTTGACGTTGTATTGCAAATTTATACTCAGTTTAATATCGGTGCATATGCGGTGGCTTAGTTAAATTTTGATTTGTTGTTCTGTGGAGATTACAGGCGATGCTTGTAGGAAGAGAATTCGGAGCAAGTATGCAAATAAATGGGCGCATATGTGTTGCAAGGGTTTTTGCAATTCGTTAATCTACCATGCTAGCAACTGCGTAATAGATTAGAACAGCTGTGGCATTAATGTGCTGGCATGCTCATCCCGTGTGGGAACATTGTTTCGGATGGCGGATAGATAGATGGCTGTGCGTAAATTCTGTGCCAAAATAAAGTTAGTGCATCGAAGTGAGGTGAGTGGATTCCGACTAGTAATTGAACTAGTAATCATTGGGATTATCTTGAGGTGGACCGAATCTCGATTGTGCTTATTGGCTGCAGTAACCTGAGGTTACGGATAAAAATCGAATTTTGCTTACTCTCGATCAAAGTTATTGTACTAATTAAAAACAATAATTGTGAGTGACCTTGAAAATACGGTGTTCATGGTGAAAATTTTAACGAAATTAAGGCTCGTAAGGAACAATTGTCCGAGTTGGAAGCGAACATACAGGCGACTCTGAACGAGAACGCTGAAGTAGAGTCTGTGGCTGCCAGTAGCGCGGTAGATGATGGTGAAGTGCTCTCACCTGCTACAAGGCTTTCCAACATCAAGGAGGAAGATATCGGTTTGTTCACCCTGTTTATTTACCTCCTTTATGTGCTTTTGCGAGTTTCCCAATAAGCACATGTGATGAGGCTGTCGCTGTTGGAAATAGTGGGTTTGTGGCTCGCTCTGTTTCTGTGTATTTTCTTATGTCTGCTATTCCTAGTTTGCAACTCAAAAACCATTAGCAATGAAGTCTAATGGAAAAGCCAAAACAGGTCTATGAAATTCTCTAAGTGTACATACTAAACGATCATTTCTCATCGATTTATTCACAGTTGAACATCTTTTTAATGAGTTATAGCAAGTTAGGTATATCAGAAGTTGTTTGAAATGTTTGCTGAATCTGTTGCATGCAGATCATGTGTTCACTGTCTCAGAAATGATTGTTTCTTTTTTACTGAGGATCCCTGCATTGGTTTATTTCCTAGAAGAAAGCGAATTTTGCATTGGATCATTGTGTTCATTGAATATTTAGCAGAATATGGATGAAGGTCATGTGTATTTGATGACGAGAACCACTCATCAGTTATGGGTGGATTCCATCAATTATTTTATCTGGTCGTATTGATCGGAAATAAAGTACCTCAGTAAAAAATGAGAGAGTTCCAGAGGAGTAGCATGTTGTGCTTTATTTCGAACTCATTAGGTAAATCGACTGCCTAGTAACCAAATGCTTAATTTATGGATTCTTCTTAAGAAGTGACCGTTTGGTTGACTAACTCACGAAGAAATTTGTTTTAAGTCGCACCTCGCGGTTGTGGGTAGATTTTAATCTGCACGCCTTGCCAACTTTCCCTCCTTGGGTGAAATGCCGAAAATGGAGAAGTCGCTGTTAATAAATCAGCTACTTTAAGTGTCAGCTATGCTCAAGAGATCATTTTAATCCCTTCGTTTTTAGCAGTTTGAAGTTCCTCGACGAATAGATTGGATAGATAGGTGCATATCCATATATTGTAGATTAAATAAAATCACCACAAACTGCGCACATAGAGATTTGTTAACCCATGAAATGAGGAGGATGCGGAAGGTAATGGAGTAGTAATGAAAGTATTCATCAGAATTGTGTATAAGTAAATTTTTTCTATGTATCATATAGTAATTATTTCCTGCAAGAAACTCTTTTTGAATGTGGGTATTTTACTAGTTATGTGTTTTGCTGTGACGCTTAATGATGCGTGAATGAATGCGCAGTTGTGAGTTTAGTTATTGTACTGTTGGCTTGTCCCTCCTTTTAGCAAATAAGCTCGTTCATGATTTCGTCGGTAGAAAGAGCTGGTAATCCAATTGATCACTTGCTACTCTAAAGCACGAATACCACTTGCTGTTGTCAGGTCATGCAATGTTAGGCCATCTATGCTAAGAAAAAACATCAAAACAGTAGGTTTTGTTTAACTCAAATTAAATGGACGCAATCGCGCCACTATTGAATTGCGTTAAATTTGATGGATGGAATCCGATCAGTAGTACATTATGGTAGAAATAAAGCAGACTTTAAAAGAATTGAGACCTCCTTTTGATTTTTACACGAAACAGCGGAAGTTAAATTTCTTTACTACTCCAGCAGAAGAGTCTTCGTTGACTGTCACCTAATCCTTCGCTCCATTTTTTCTCGTTTTGGTTTGCATATATTCATCACTTCACTCTCTCGAATCTCACCAGACTAGAATATTTAACATGCACGCAGATGCATAAAGAAAAAACATGCTTGTGCATACAATTATGCACAGTGAGTTTTAGACTTGTTAATTCAGATGCATACTGTGGTAGTGATTGGTACACAGCAAACAAATCATGTAGACTTAATCTTTCTGTGTTCTTAGAAATATATGGCTTCAAATAGAAAACTTTATACATGTACTGAGCATTTGATTCGGTTATTAGCACTTCTTAAGTTGTTGGCTGGTTACAGCATGGTGCAGTTCCCTGATTTGATAATCATTCACTTTTTACACACAGGATAAACTGATGATATTTGTGAAGTACTATTGTTGGGGAAATAAGAGAACGTTTGTGATTTTTCTTAATGGGCGTAAAAATTTTAGAAGATGAAGAAGACGAGGTTATTGATCATCTGCAAGACGATTTGGCTTTGAGTGGCGACGAGGATGATGTGGACGATGAAGATCACGAAATGAGTGAGTGCTTAGATTGCTCCTCGCGGCGGTTTTGCACTTCGCCTTTGTTTAAAAACTCGGAAGAGAGAGGAAACAGTCGCCAATTTCTATACACTGAATTAAACACGCAGCATCATGCAACATTTTTGAGCCCCCGTGTTAAGAGGATGTCAGCCTTCTTTCGAGTAAAACTTTTTTAGAGTAATGTTCTGTAGTTTACAGGCAGTAATTGGGACCCAACTGGAGAGATGAGTTTAAGCGGGTATGACGCAGAGAGCGATCTGCTGCAATCGCAGATGCACTCCAGTGGGCAGTTGAACGCCGATTTGGCGTTAAGCGATAGCGATGAGGACGATGACGATCAGTTCATCTCAGCGAAACGGCCTAAGCTCGAAGATCTTACTACACTCTAGGCGATATTCCTTTCTTTCTTCATATGATTCGTGACTTTAGGTGCTCGCTCATCTCTGATCAATCCCTTGTGATCTGTCGGAATGTTGGAGAACGTATTTACTTGTAGGATGTATAACCAAATGAGGATCGAATTCACTCCGGAATAATCGAGCTGCTTACTTTAACATTTGAGGATATTTGCATCTTATAACTTCTTTCACCTGTGATACTTGGTAGTTGATCGTTACAACGTTAGTCGCTTAACAAGAAATAAGCGTCGTGTGGTCATGTGACACACGATTTTCACGGAGCAGGAATCCTCAATGCTATCAATTTTCTCCCATCTCCTCGTTTTTCCTTCTCGTTCCCATTGAATGTTGGCCCAAAGGGGATGTGGGAGTTATGTAACTTGAGATTGTCGGGGTGGGAAATACCACATCTTATCGTTCTATAATTTTCCAAATGACATGTTTATGATGAAATATCTCTGTGTTCTTTCGTCAGTGTATTACAAATAAGGTGCGATTTGTTCATAGAAATCAGTTCGCAGTTCTTCACTATCGTCGGTTCCAGTGAACTAACAGCCTTGAGGTGAATTCTGTTAAAGAAGCATTCAAAACTATGACCTCATAAGGAATGTTTCCGAGCTAATATCCGCATCCAGATGTCCAAGTCTTCAAACAATATTTGTTGAGTGTATTCGTCTGTGTGTTTTGAATTGTTTCTTGCATTGACGGGTGATGCTGCGCATCCGAGTTGCGTTGCTGCATGAAGGGCTCGATGCGATGTCTGCTGTTTATTTGTGATACTCTCCACCTCTGTCCACTTGTCTTCATTTCGGCCTGCATTCTTGTCTCCCTCGAATGACAGTATATTGAGGTAAGTGGTAAAATCTTAGGGTTCGGTTCAATTTTTTAGGGAGGATTTACAATGAGGCGATGCTCCGTACGACCGTGTGCTTTTATTTGCTCCTTATCAGGTGCGCCAAGTTCGATTCATAGCATAGCCGATGATCGTTCTGTTAGTAGTAGTTACTTTCAAATCCCATTTCATGTTTCATTATCCTCAACCACTATTGTAGCTGTGAGTAGAAATGCGCATCGGAGAAACCTAATTCCTCAAATTCAAAGGGCAGCGCTAATGACCTTCCTCGGAAATGAGTCATTAATAGCTGCCTGCCACAGAATTCTGCGTTGCCCATGCCAATTTTTTTGGACATTTTGGGAAAGTTTTAGGCAGAACTGGGCTTGCAAATTAATGGAGTGGACAGCGGTGCCAATGTATGAGATGTTTCTATTGAAGCTTAAGTTTAAGCCGTATTATTTATCTATTTCGTTGTATATGGACATGTTATAGCTGTTTCATTCTGTTGCTTTCTTGTTTTTCTAATGTCGATTATTGCGCTGAATATAGCATTGTGGACCGCTTTTATTAGTTAGTGTTTTCTATTCTCTTTCTTTGAGGGAGTAAAGAAAGGAGAGGTAAGGTGATAAGCATCGTGTTGTCGATGTAACAGCTGTGAAGAAGGTAGCGAGCAGTTGAGTAATGATTGTTGCTCTTTTTCAATTTAACCCTTTTCCTGTTTCCCAAAAAAAAAAAAACAGAAAAGCTTGCTGGAACTGAAGTTGAAAGAAGTACAGACCAGGTAAGGTGCGTCGGCGCTCAGTTTTGAAGCAATATGACTTGCAAATGTTTGCAGGCAATAACATCAAGAATTTCTCTTGTTATCAGCGCTGATTATTCGAAGTGTGCTCGAAATTATTCGAAACTCTCCCCTAGCCATTTCAAGCTTTGAAGTCAGCCGACACTTGCCATTCTATATAATACAGAGGTAATAATTAGATCTATGAGACAAAAGACTACCAATATGTGGTCGTCGCAATATTCTAACATTGGAGTATAATTAGGATATGTTAAATTTAATAGAGAAGTTAGTGAGTGCAGTTGTGTCACATGTCATGTAACAACAGTACTTTAATCAACAACCGTCGTCTCGATCGTCATGCGTCAGCGTAAGGGGCTGTCTCTTTCGTCCAAAAGTAAACAGTACGGCTGGCTCGTTGCATGTAACCAAATATTTGAACGCCGCTTCGCTGCTATGGATCGTTACTCGTACGTTGAGACGTACGCTCGCTGCTCGGCCAATAATGGCCACCACTTTTTGTTGTTTTCCACGGCAACCTCATCTCTTAAATAGCAAACAGTATCAGCCGTTGTTAGCACAAAGAAAAGCTATTCTCACTTTTCGTATAGTTCTGACGAGTGTTCCACTAAGAATGTCATAAGAATAGAATTAAATGTTTTTATTGCTGTGATTTTGCTAAGAATAGCATTGTGGACCGCTTTTATTAGTTAGTGTTTTCTATTCTCTTTCTTTGAGGGAGTAAAGAAAGGAGAGGTAAGGTGATAAGCATCGTGTTGTCGATGTAACAGCTGTGAAGAAGGTAGCGAGCAGTTGAGTAATGATTGTTGCTCTTTTTCAATTTAACCCTTTTCCTGTTTCCCAAAAAAAAAAACAGAAAAGCTTGCTGGAACTGAAGTTGAAAGAAGTACAGACCAGGTAAGGTGCGTCGGCACATGAAGCCCTTATTCTATTCAAAAGATTTGTTATTCCCTTTTTGCTTAGGCTTAGGTTTATGCGATATTAATTTCTTTTTATAATGCAAAAAAACCTCCTGAACGCAATTTTTGTGGTCATGCGACCGCAGGAGTACTTATGCCACTTCAAGTGTCGCAGTCTTGCCTGTGGAACTTCGCTGTTGATGATTACCGGCCATCAAGTCTTTTTTAGACACACCTTCAAACGTTACCTTGTAAATGCATTGGTGGGGCGATGGAGCTGAAATCTAATATTTGCTAAATTACTTCGGACGGTTATGAATCTTACTCCAAGTTATCACATGTTGCTTGAACCGTTAACAGATAGAAAACGGCATCCGCGGTATCCAGATCATCTCGTTTAAATCTGATCACGAAAGGAACTCTCTCTTTGGATGTTAGAACATGTTTTTAGGTTTTCTTTTCTTCGTTGAATGCACTTGCGGTCTCATGTTACCATTTTGAGCCAAACCTTTTATCTTCTTAAATTCGCTTTTTGTTTCAAACACTTTGAAGGTTAGGATTAGCGACTTCATTCTCTTCTCCTCCCCTCATTCGGTGATCGAATAATTTTTTTTCTAAGGAAGTCTCCGATGAATTTCCACTTGGAAACAATGAATGATAACTGGAAGGGGTCTGAATTAGCTTCAAAATTTGTTCAATCCAATCGTCATTGTCTTCAGTGAATGTTCAGCATGAGAAGACGGTTGAGGCCGAACAATGGATGAAAATGGCTAACCATCTTGTCGATATCGTTTTGTATTGATGGCCGATCCTTTGCATTGCCTACGAGGTGCTGCAATCACAATTGCTGTGTGGAATATTGTACGCCTTTTTTATAGTTATTTGCCTTCTCGTCGTTTTTATATAGTCGTTAATAATTTTCCTTTATTAGTCCGCACTTTCTGCACTAACTGCTACTTCTTTCTTTCTATAATACTTCAAAACTTAAAATTCTCAAGTATCGGTAAATGGGTACACATCGTCGAAAAAGGAGGCAGAAGCTAATTTAGGTGTCCGATTGCATGCCTCGACATTTCTTTTAGGCAAATTCTTCATATCTCAACACAAGAGCGATTTGATAATGTCATATCGCTATGCATGGGTATCTGTCTGTCTATCCGCCCATCCATTCGTCTGTTTTTTCATCTCGTTAACTGCAAAAGCCGTAGCGATGAAATTGTTTGACGTGTATAATTCCATCTGAAGGATAATTTTCGATCATCCCGCGCTAATGGGTTATTTCCATGAGGCGTATATAATAACTACGATATTTGCGACGCTGTCATATTTTAAGTGTGGTGAAACGTGCAAACTTTTACGAAAAGTTTATGCAACTTGCCGTTTACATACAAGGAAAAATGGGAGACGTAATTCGCCGTTTGTTCTGTAGTTGCCTTGACTTGCAAAAGCTCTTATGGCGATGTCATATGGGCGGATTCATGCGTGTAGGCTTGTTGTTTTATATGCATGGCAAACTTCAACCTGGGATCCACTGCAACCAGAGTAACGGGATATGACGGCATAACGAACATCTGGTACGCAATAAGACCTATTATTACTGATGGCGGCAACACTGAATGAATGGTACAGTATAGAAGAAGCACTTTATGGGGCACAGGTCGAATCAGAGACATTCAAACGGACGGAAACCACGACATATGCGGGTCACAGATATCGTCTGGAGAAGAGGGTAGAGGCACAAGAGCATATAAGTTGATCAAGGAATTGTGAAAAGAAAGATAAACAAGTGTTATTTCACAAGTAGATATCTTGGGTTGATTTTTCGGAGTGAAAAATCAACCCAAGATACCCAGTACTTTCTAATTTCATCAACCTGTTTCGAAACGAGTAAAACATGTCAACTTTCTACAGGAGAAGTAATGCCTAAAAAAACATGGTGCTATGCTGCGTGTACCATTTTTCGGCAATTTCTGAAACCGGTTGGTCGGATGAGTGGGTGAAGGTGCAAATCGTGCCATTGCTTTGATATGCTATGTACGTTCGCTGTTGGACAAAGTTATAGGAAACGCCGATCTTGGCACGTTTTTTAGCGTCGCTTTCCTTTGACATTAAAGGAACCATTGCTTTTCGGTTAGCTTCTTGAAGTCTGTAAAAAACGCAACTGAATAGCACTTGAAGGAGTTATTAATGCACATTTATTCTGGAGAGGAGATGGCGACGAGCACCCCAAATGGCGCCTCAGAAACGACACCTCAATCCTCTGCTTGCGAATATTGTGCACCTTTGGAATTGGTAATAAAGGCGATTATTTTTTGCAGATCTATTCTCTTGTGCAAATGGCCATATTTGGATGGCAAACGCGCTTTGTTAGGGATCTACAGTGGAGCTTTCAAAGTCGACCGCTTCCACCGTTCGCGTTTGTTTGTGTTTCACCATAGATTCAACGGCAGACACAAAGAATTCATTGGAATCCTTGGTTATTCAAAATCAAAAGTTGCAAAAATTAGTTAATTTGCATAAATTCGTTTGCAGGCACACACCTGGAATGTCTTCCAATCATAACTGCACATTTGCCAGTCAATAGAATTGCAACGTGACGAAGTTTTTTGCGTTTGTCGCGAACAGAATGGTTTCACTCTGTGCCGAAAAAAGGGCACTCATTGTGATTTGTTAAATTTGGCACAATGGAAGCAAAAAAGTGCCCGAACAAGTCGCTTTTCAAAGAGCTTTGTGGCTGCATTTGAGATTCATAACTTTTCAGCTCAAACACACGTCGACTTCCTTTGTTGTCACCCTTTGTAAAATACTACTTTTGTGAACTAATAATATAATCTTTTCGCTATAAATTTCAAGAAGTCACGTCCGTGCCCTACCATCATAACTAGTCCAGCAGTATGCTTATGGATTTGTGTCCGTGAATGCTTTCATAATTTCGAGTGTGCAGTCAATAAAACAAGTATTTAGTGCAATTATTAGCCTAGCATAATTTCATGTGCATTCTGCAAAGCAGTCTAAGAATTTCTGTCACTTCCGCCTTATTTCGCAATTTAATTTGTAAGTTTGCAGAACGGTTCTCGCGTACTATAGTTTTGCAGCAAAAAGATTGGATATCAAATTCGGTATTTTAGATATAATCGGCAAGGCCTCCATTTTTTTCTGCACATCACCGATTCAGCCTGAATATTACGGCTGGTGAAGTGAGCTGCCGGTGAGAGAATCTGTTTAGGAGATCTGTACGGTATTATCAGGCAGAACATCAAAAATGATCTGCTGCATTCTTTGGCATTTATGGGTGAAGTGGAAATTTTATTAATGGAATGGACGATTGAACATTAAGGTTGAATCTTAACAAGGTGTTGATAAAGTAGATAGCGGGATTTTAATGCTAGAATAAACTATGAGTTTTTTTATTGGGACGGTTATGTCTCAGTATAGCAATGCGAAGTGAATGTATGAGTGGTGAGATTCGTTTCCAGATTCGAATTGAGATTTCAGTTTCAATCCATATCAACCCTACTTTCCGGGTGTCTATTCCATTTATTCGGAGTCGCCTCAACAAAGGAGAATTAACGGTAAAACAACTTTCAGTATTAGGAAAGAATTTTTTGTGCCTACAAATTTCAAGCTTTGCGATAGGTGTGTTGCAGGTAATTTAACTAAGTAAAGGGCTCAAAAAATTGCTATGAAAGTGAGACGATTTTAAAACGAGTTTAAGCACATTAAAATCTTTTTAGACTCCCCAGACTTACAAACCTTCTGTAGGAGTTTCAAGCGGACTTTTCAGTCTGCAAGCAAGACGACAGTATCCCTCGGTCAATAGGGAAGTACATAAGTATACTGCGTTTTAGAAAAAGGTTTTTTTTTTTAAACAACGAGGATGGTTTGTAATCAGTGTAAGTCAAAGCGGCGTCGGGTGTTTGAGCTAACTGTTGCACTTCTCCTAATGCAGGACATCGAATAGAGGTCTCTCGAGAGTAGGTGTGTGAATCACGCAAAGCAGATTTTATTTCGGATGATTCACTGTGAAGCGAGGCTTCATAGTAAATTTCATCTGGGAGCTTATAATGAGAGAAACTTGATGCGTTCTTGTCCACGTAAACGTAATAGGTCACCTGGACTGTGAGTTTATTCAGATTTAGTGAAACGGCTTTCAGCATTTCGTCTCTCTATGCAAAAGATGCTTGAAAAACCTCTAATCATTTCTTGTAAAAGTCGAATTTTTTGAGTGACTCGGGTGCGCAAATCCTATGACACCATCGAGTATTCGTATCACGTAGCATAGTTGCATCTGAGATGGATTCAGCCTCAGTTACACACCGCATGCACTTAATTTAACTTGCTTCGTAAGAGTTGATGGGGTTAGATGCATATCTGCGGAGCAGTTTGGCGTGGCTATCCTCAGCTTCGTTTCATATGAATATTTGCAGCAGTGGGAAGAATTTGGAGTATTGTCTTTCACAAATCCTTCAAATTTCGGGGAAAACAACGGGCCATATAAAAAAGACTTGCAAAAACTATTTTCTGAAGTATCGTTTTCACACTTCGTTCGTATATGCATCAGCCATGAAATTATTTTAATCATGCACCAAAGTGGCGATCCATTTCATCGCTTGTATTCCATTTTTTATTATTTTTTTTCTTTCAGCGTTGTTTGCACTCGCTCTCGCATCGCTCGTCTTCAGTTTTATCCATCTATGCTTAACGAGTGTCCTTTTAATAGGCAGCGCAATGGTAAGCAGTACTGGTCAGCGAACAGTATGCATGAACCACTTACTGACGTCTTTTTGACAACGTCGTGGCGTGCAAAGTTTTATAGTTTCATATTGTCTGAAAGTGCACCACATTGATCTCATTAAAATCCTTACCACCACGTGCTCCCTCACTCCCCATCATTCTTTCAAAGCTTAAGTAATATGTGCTAATTTATGCATATCGAATTTTGATGCTCGTTGGCGGAACATCATCATAGTTGAATATTCGCAGTTGACTGCTCTCGTCCAGTTGATTCAGATGATTGTGCAGCAAAAGTACTGCAAAGAGCTGAACCTATTGGATCAGCTGAGAAGCATGAATTTCCGAGGGGATCGCTCTTCCCATCTACTGTCTACATCTCCGGTCCTGTCTGAAATCATCCATTTTGTCAGTGAAATCATACATTATCAGAACTGACTGTTCTCGTCTCCATTATATTTCTTAGCGGAATTATCCTTTTTCCAGCATATTTAGGGCATTCTAAATGTAAACTTGATGCAGCAAAAGCCGAATGCAGTTTGGCCGTGGTTCTTCAGTGCAGTTCCGCTTATCGCCCTATCGACTGCATATGCAGTATTGTGGTGGTCAGGCGATGTGTTTGGTGAACAGCTTACAATGTCTGTCGCTGAATTCGTTATGTCTCTGGCTGTCAACGTAAGAGAAATTATTGCTATTCCTTGAAAAAACGCAAAGTCCAATATCCAAGATCAACCTTCTTTTTATCATTTATCGCACTAGTTTTTCTTTTATTTCGACATTTTTCTTTGCGTCGAACTCAAAAAGAAAAACTGTTGAGTGATATTAAAACGCCAGATGGCGTGCCAAGAGTCATTTTTGGGTCCTTTAACAAGCCAAAGTTGTTGAAATTCTTTGAAGTCATCGACTGAAATCGGGGTGATTACTTAGTCGCTTAATAACCAATCATCGAAATCGCCTCTGATTCAGTCCTTCGGAAACGGAAATAAAATTATCGTATATGAATAGCAGTCTGTTAAAAGCCAAAAAGTTCGATGATTTCCCATTGTGACTTTGTATTATATGTTTGTTTGTCGCTAATGTTAGACAAATCACGTCAAAGGAGTTACAGGAAGTTGTAGGAAGCGAATTTCAAAGTTTCCGCATGTACTAGTAGTGCAATATAATTGCTCAACGAAAACGGCAAAATGCGTTGTTGTTGCGCTGCTCTATGCAATTGACGAAAGTGGTGTTTCATCAAACGACCCACGTTTCCGCCAATGCTTAAATAAATCTTAAAAATTGCAAATAATTGCGCAGTGGGTATTGGCCTTCCGACATATTTCCATTGTTCTTGTGAAGATAATTTGCGTCTCTTTTCTCTCCTAAGAGGTCAAATTTCGTCGTCGAAAACGATCAGTTATTTTACAAACGAAATAAAAGAAGATTTCTTTATTATGATATCGTGAAGTATTTTTGTGTAAAAGTTTCATAGGAACCATTAGTTGCGATCCATCAACCTTGTAACCTAATCTCCTACGTAGTAGTTCTATTTCGTCTGTTTGTCAGCCTCTGTGTCGTTGTGCGGAGTCAGCTAAAAAATCTCCACACTGAATTATCCATGAAGCTGTCCACCTGTTCTAAATTATTTCCCCTAGTGGTTTCATTAAGGCCTCAAGCAGCTATCATTGATTCTATCTTTCAGCCAACAAACAGACAATTTCGTTTGTTAACTAAGATACCAACCCGGACGCTCACTTGGTTGGCTGCCACTTTTGAAGAATGCCTATTAATTAGACATTGAAAGGAAATGCCAACAAATTAGGTGCTATTATTAGATTAGTTATTATCGTTACATGTGCTTTTACGTTTATCCTTATGGCTGAATGAAAGTAAGGAGGAACTCCTCATAAATTTTTATCACTACTCGGTTAATTAAAGTTCGCTCAGTACCCACTGAGTTTATTGGTATCGTTTTTGTGCACATAATAAGCTTTCTTCTGTGTTACCGTTTATCCACTATAATGTGTGAAAATCCCGGAAATAAAGCACTTGTAGAACACAATGTTTCTTTAAAACCGCCATGGAAAGAATGATGTGGCATGAGCGGAATTTGCACATTGTGTTGCTTTCCAGATGTGCGTTTCAGAGTATCTGTGTGATAGTGGTAGCTTTTTACTATTTTCGTCTCCGTGGTTATCTCACATCGGTGCATCCGAAGACTGCTCGTACTTATGACGATATTTCAAGAGAATCAGTTCCTGAGATTCCTGAATGGCGACAAAAACGCAATGAACAGCCGCCTAGAGCACTGAAAAGGAACTTGCGGCATGAATACCCGGTGATAGAAGTTGGCTTCAAGGGAATGCCAAATGGGCGGCACAACATCATTCAAAGGTTGGAAGATCTATGTGTCGCGGGTGCTAGTAAGATATATTTGTTCATAAGCCGTTCTTCCGTTTTTTGTGATTAATGAACGAAAGGTTTTGTAAAGAAGAGACATTCTTCAACAGGTTGGTTCTTTTCTGAGCAAACAACCTACATATCGTAGCTTGTTATGATACCTTTGACTGAAGAAGAAGTCAACTATTTATGCTACCAGATTTTTTTTTTGCTTTGTTGTGCTTCATACTCCGAGTGTAATCTTTAAAGTCATTGCTTCCGTTTGGATACTGTTAACTCCTAATCTCCGTGTCTATGTCTATATCTAAATAATTACAGAAGTCGTAGGGATGAAATAAGAAATTATGAACAACGACTTCATGGTCCACACGTTTCACGCGAAACACTGCGTAAAACATCACAGAGGCGACGTCGGCACTCGGAGCCGGGAGCTTCGATGAGGCTGCAACCTCAAAATCCAATTCACAATGATACAAGTGAGCGGCTGTCTTTAGTACTAGTACTTGCACTGGCCTTTAAATTACTTATTTCTTCGACAAACCAGATGTGCCGAGCGGAAAAGCGTTCCAGACGAGCTGGCGCAAATGCGCTTTCACATCCAGATTATTCGACCAGCCCGTTTCATCAGCTGCAAAGAAGTGGAACATGCAGAATAATGCTTCCATACATCAGCAGATGCGACTGCCTAAGCAAATCTTGTACAAGAAATGTGCTACCTGGGATATGACTGATGCTGAATGCATACAAATTTACAGCATATTTAGGTATCTAAAAGGTACTTTTGAGGTGGATAGGTTACCACAAGTTATTTCAGAGGAAGTTAAAACACGGCTTATATTCTATACATGAAATTTCATAATTCTAGCTTTAGCAGTTCTCCAGTTGGAGGGACCGCGCGGAAACGACGTTGCGATAATGCGTTTTTGAAAAAAATTTCAACAGAAAAGCTCAAAGCACCTTCACTGTTTTCCAGGTCTCTCAGTTGCCGGCAGGTAAACACGAACTTCTGCGCATTTCGATGCACTTCTTCCACATAGTTCGCTAGAATTCGTACGGCTGATTGCTGACTTAATTTCATCCCGAACTTCTCTCAGACATAGGCAATGCGCAGCAAGTTTTTGAGCTTCGCCACTTTGGTACTGCCATCAACGGTACCCACTGATTAGTGGTGGTAGCCGACCAACTAAATTTCGATGGAAGGCCAAAATAAAGGCCTCCAAACTGGCTGGCGATTTTCAGATATTTCAAAGAAAGTGGCGTATTCAAAGTTTGCTTGGTTGCAACCAAATGCTTTTCGCGCGGTTAAAGGTCGAAAACATTTTACATCACTAGTAATGACTTTTCATTTGCAGTGCGACTTTTTGCACATGTCCTCACCTGGAAGTTTCATTTTTGTCGCCAGCCTCATAATGCAACAACACAAATATTGACCTGCAAACTTTCTTGTGCTCTCCGATGTACATAACTCATTCAGAAGGTGGTCGTCTCTATCGCAACTGTTGCCTCTCTTAACGGTTGAAGTTATCGCAGAGCCAAGTCTACTCTCACCTCCGCAATGCTCTTTTTAAATTTATTTGCCTCATTTATTTGAATCATTGAAACATTTTTGCACATAAATATCTCTTCACGTCGTTTTCTCTTTCTGTTATACGAGTTGTAAGGTCTTATGAAGGCAACGGCTTAGCCCCATCCACCCGTTCGGTGCTGACGAGTCGATTTGCATGTAGGATATAAAGTATAACCTCTGTTACGATCTTCAAGTATTCACAGTGAGAGTTCGGTCTCAGCAGGTTACTGCGAAGTGCATGTTCAGCAGACCGTTATCGATGTATTCAGATTTTCTCGATCGTTGCACCAGATTCACTTCATTCAGTCTGATTCTTGCATGAATCCCGCCTCCTAGATCTATACCTTCTAAAAGAAGCAGAAGACACTGATCTTTTAATCCACACTTGACAGCGATGTCGTCTCATTGAGCAGAAATATCGCTCTCCTTTCTGCAGGTACGAATGTCGTTTTGGTGATGTCCTGTGGAATTCACATTTTGTGTATGTCGTGTCAGCTTCTCTATTATGCTTCTCCACTTCCTTCTTATTGAATATCGATGCGACTTCTCGTTGTAGGTGCAGTGCGTGGAATACTCTCGCGCCAAACAGGCTTAACTGCAGGTCGTCTAAAGGCACACGACAGTGCGATGGAGAGACTGCATCGGCCAAACATAGCTGACCGGGCCAGATATCGCAAATACGAACGCAACTCAGCCGTTTAGCTGGTCATTTTATACTCGATGTTCACGTCCGGTTGTGTTTATACATTCCGATGACTGCAGCTATTATTGGTAACAATATTCTGTAAATATAAACAAGTCTATCACCAAAGCGTTGTCGATGCACAACAGAGTATCAGTTATTTTATGGTGAGTGGGTCGGATGTTTTCGGCACCAATATTTCCAATCCAGAGTTATCTCTTCCATACAAATAAAAAACTTCTTTTTATTTGTGTGACGACAAGAGGAAGTCAATGATTTCTGCTATATCCAAGAGCTGTTTTCAGTGCTGAGTGAATTTGCCAGGAAAGACCTTTAAGTTAAAAAGATCTTGACGTTTACATACGAAAATCGCATTTGAAAGCAGGAAATACTTAAACTAAGATGTCCCACAATTCACGAATTCTTAGTTATGGAGGACTGATTCGACTGGCTTATCTAATGAGGAAAAAATCGCGTGATGTATGTGGTCAGATTGACTGGCTCGTTCAGTGAGAAAAAAATCCTGTGATGCACATGAGTTCATTCGACTGGTTCACAGCTGAAGGAAAAAAATCTGTAACACACTTGAGCTAGATTTGCTGTACGATGATGATCAATCTATGCGTCTCTTCGTAAGTTCATGTGGTAGCGATGGCTTGTGCATATAGTCATATTTCTAACACTTCATAATGCATAGTTTGTTGAGCTCAATATCGTTCTGCAGTTTGAGGTTGGTAACATCGGTCTTGGGATGTTAGTTTCTCCCGAAGTGTCATTTTATTTGCACTGTGTTTTATTGCACCTTACTGTTATAGTTGTGAATACATAACCCGCACTTCAAGATTACAATACAGCGTGCAGTACGACTTTGCAAATTCAGTGTTACGTTCTCGTAAATTCTTACTACCATAACATTGTGAAATCTCGCAACTTTTCCTGCCGCAACGTGATGTGAACTTCCTACTGCTGAAAAATGGTCTTTTGCAATTTGGTTGCCATATTCATGCGGGAATGCACTGTTATCTGACAAATTCTGCGTTATTCAAATGCCAGCAAACTTTGTTCGGAGCTGAAGCCGTAAGTCGATTATGCATTAGAGTAAATGAATAGAAAGCCATTCTTAAAATTTGTTTCAATGCTGTAAAAGCTTCCCCGTATATAAAATAATGCGTTCTGTTCTTTTTTCAATCAACTGCTTGCACTGAGTGTTCATTCACGTTGACTTTATTGTGTATGTCGCAAGGAGTGATCGCCATATGAACGCTGGCTGAGATGAACGGACAGCCGAATATACATGTTGTCGAATACCTGAAACTTCGTTGGTGCTGTCTACGTAGTAAATGTTCTATGATAAAGCTACAGCATCTTGCTGACGTCGAGCATTTGAAAATGAATGGAAATGTTTCCAGTGATAAGATGAATTCTAAAAAATACCCTGAATTCCTCAGAGGTTTTGAATACAGTTTCATACGAGGTAAAACCGTACATAAACTGTAGGAGCTACAAACTTCAAATTTTTTGGAATATATATAGATAGCGGATGAAAATCCCCACCAATTTTCCGTATTAAAGGATTTGCAGAGCGTCGAATTGAATAATTAAGTCATGGTCATCGAGCTAAGCGTTCCTTTTACGCAACACTGCATTATGCTACTTGACCACTGCACAGCACGATCTGATCACAAAAAAGCACACCTTCATTTCTGCAACCAAAGCTGAAAATATACTGTAGCTTAGCTGAAAAGCTGAAAACTTATTTATATAAGTAGCGGCAATTGAAATGTGTCCGGCGATCGCTGCTTTAACGTAAAAGCTGTAACTCTAATCACCAACAGCACAATTAATGAAATAGTGTAGCATTACAGAGTGATCTAAAATAATGAAATAACTCACGTCGCGGAGCAGCTAAACTGCAGTTTCCGATAGTTGAACCATATGGTGTTGTCATATGCTTGCTGCAGCAGTTTACGAAGTATTCTACATCGCTCTTTGTTCTCAGGGAAGTCCAAACCCATTACATTCTACTCCATTTTTCCACAGTGTTCATAAAACACTACACCATTCCACAGTTTATATAACGATATAGTAGTATGGCATAGTTTACAAGGTACAGAAAATTTCGATAACTGCGGCGTATATATATGTATATATGTAGAGTTACCTGCGTTTTCAAAGTTATTTGCTTTTTTTCTTGCAAAGTTTCATGCAAATGTGCTTATCATTAGCGAACTGACCAACGATCTTTTCACGCCGATGCATATGTGGGTGTAGGGTGATGTTTATGAGTGTGTCCTCTCTGCTGGAGTAAAATTAACACACGCTTGATGCTTGATTCTCCTTCAAATGCACCAAAAGTGGTTCATTTAGCGTAGTTGCTGTGAGAAATTTTTTACTTCGCCGCCCAATACATCATACTTCCTTACTTACTGTGACTTATGCTAAATTTGCTGCAATCATGCTTTCTGATGCTAAAGATCATTTACCAGAGAAATATGCATTATCCTATATTGCTGCGTAGGCGATCTTCCAGGATCTCTGTTTTGTTTTGTATCTCCCTGCCTCAGTGTTTCGGCCGTCGAACTGCAGAAGCTAAATTTGGTTGGTAAAACGCACACCATGGAATGGTAATCTTTACTTTGATTCATTTTTAAAAAGCCGTTGGTATTAAAAATCCACACCCACCATTGGCGAATAAATATATCGTCACGTGAATCAGGTAAATAAAAGTGACAAAGACTTGCCTGGATTTTGCGCCGGTCGCATTCCCGTTCTTTGATGTCGTTACGAGTTGTGCATAAGAAAACGAAATACTTACCCGTCGTTATGGAGGTTGGGTTAGCTGAAACACAGAGGCATTGTTTCGCGTATTTTGTTTCATTTTTTTTCTGGTGACTGAGGCAGCCGATGAACGAATGAGCGGAATGCAAATGCTCACAATCGTGGCAGGTCCTTCGGGTACACTTTCCTCTAATTTCTTCAAAGAGTGCGATCTCACAGCAAACTCATCATTAAATTGCGTGCTAAGCAGTAAAATGTGTGCAAATCAATATGCCATAAGTGGGATCGCTGCTCTTCTAGCAGAGACTAGCCTGCTTTAGCTATGTAGTAATAACTTCCTCTATTCACTTTATTTCGTTTTCATAACTTTTTGTTGCAATAAACCGCGCAGATTGCACTCCTGACAGAACTGAAATTTAAGTAGCCCTCACCTTTTTTATGGAATGGTCGTGTCCGCGCGCATCCACTTGTCAGTTTGTCCATGTGCATCCTCGTATGTCCGTACACAATTTCAACGTCCCTCAGTGCGCTTTGCGAAGGCAAATTCGCCAGTGGTCACAAAACGGCTGTTCACCGAAGTTTTGAAGAAGCTGTCACTTTCAGAGCGACGCAATCCCTCTCGTCGTTGGAGCAGTGTTAAGTATGCTACTTCTTCTTGAAAGTTTATAGGAATATTCGTTCTAACGATCACATGAAAAATGTCTGAAAACGTGTTTTCATTTTAGCCACATCTGTGCATTTATTACCACCTCCAATAAATTCAATGAGTCTGGAACGAAACGAAAGATAATTTAAATTAGAAATTTTATTTCTACTTCTAGTTTCATTATAAAGATGTGTTTGGGTTCTTGCGTTATGCTGGCCTCATAAATATTTGTAGTGCCTATCTCAAAGGTCACTCTCAGCATTTCTTCGCAATAAATCGTCTCTGGTGCATTGTGCTTCTATCGAGTGTGCTCGCTCCCGCTGAAATAGCGTTACCCTCTCCGAAGTTCGCTAAGAATATTTGTGTTAATGATGTTTATATAAACGTCATAATAATCAGGAAACAACAAGGCATTCATATCGGTGACACTAAGAGATTGGCAACGTTGAACGAACGAGGTGGAAATGCCTTTTCCAGAGCAAACGTCAGTTCTCGAACGTAAACACATCTCATGTAGGTGATAAATTAAGCACAACGTTGGTGGCTGCTGGAGATGGAAAAATACTCGCAAAATTTAACCAAAGTAATGGAAAATTTATGCGCATCGAGAGGCGAGATCATCCTTTGTCTTCCCTCTGTCACCCAACATAAGCTGAGTTCCATGAGCTGTGAGGACAGAAATGATGTGGAAAATGAATTATCAGCGAGATTTTTTGAACGATGGTAATACTGTGATGTGTAGAAATATTGTGGTACACGAGGCATGTTGGGATACGTATGGTAATGTTGTAGTATATGCAGTATATGGGAGTTATGGAAATGCCGTAGTATGGTGATATGGAAATGGTTTTTGGCCACAAAAAAAGTTTAACGAGGAATTCGGAGACCAGGGCTTGATTTAAGAACTGAGCTTATAGCCATCAATAAATTTTCCTACTGCTAGCCCTCATCTCTACATGACAGAGCATCAACCATGCACGAAAAAATTAGTGTTGATGCATTTACCGAACCCATGGTGCAAAGCAACGCGAGGGTCATAGCTGTGGCGGCGCTGATCAACCGAAAAAGTGGTTCTGCAGACGTGAGCGTGACCGACGCGAGGGTCGATTTGGATACAAAAAAGCTATTTAATTCAATATCTGATACTATCATCTCATATAATTAATGGGGACAAAGAGATGGAGAGAGGAGATAAGAAGGCGGACGAGAGAGGGGAAGTTAGAATGAGCATTAAATATGCTTTTTTCCTCTTGAACACTCTGAGCTTTAACGTCATTACCTGGTTTAACTGAGATAAGCTGCATATCGTCAAACAAGTGGATTTCTACTACCATGCTGAGTATCGGCTACATACTAACGGCAAATCGCTATTGGATCTCTTTTGCCAACACACTTCCGCCATGTGTTCTGCAACGACATGTGGAACTTTGTCGGCGGTAAAACGAAAATTGAAGCCAAATCTGACTTTCCTTTATAAAATAAGGTGACTATGTAGAAGTTATCAGAGGGACGGTAGCGGAGGAGAGAGAAGAGAAAGACCATCTGTAGTATGGGTATCTGGCGAAGATCGCCACCCAACGCGAACAACTTTTGCTCATCTTCAGGCCTATTCGAATCACCATTTCGTAGTCAACTCCGTCGGTATCATATTTCGCAACAGAACAAAGACGCTTTACCTCACAGTGGAGGTATAATTCTCGTCGACGGCGAACATCGGTTTCCCAGCGGAGTTTCTTATCACCGCTCAGAGAAAAGGGGATGTCACTAATACGCAAGTGCTGAATTTAGTTCCGGAGTGTTGTCACGATAAGTACGACACGTTTTGCAACAATTGATTGCGCTGAGCGAAAAAAAACGTGTTCGTTGCCCTTTTCAAGCGCCACACGTTGCGTGCTCTATGCACACTTCGGCTCGTCGAAACGTATAAATGCATTGCGCGCCCACCACTTCATCACTGCAGTTTGTTCTGAGAGTGTCTGGCTGTCTGTTGTTTGTCTTATGACGTCATTCCTTCATTCACTCAGCAGGAAAAGACAATCAAGCTCAACTAAAATAGATTATTGTACATCTGCGCACCTTGTGAGTTTTTCCGTTCGGTTGTCATTCCAGTCTGCAACTCACTGCAGTTGTTCATCACTGTTTAAGCAGCGCTCAGGTGAACTTCTTGGCAGTAAAGAGCAGTCTGCGATCACCGAGCAGCTCAACTAGCACGCTGCTAACGAGGGATGAGCTCAACTGGGCTCATGGAAATCGGCCTGAATGTCGCAGCTGCCCTATGGACTTTCCGGTTTGCTTAGCTAATGGGGCAATGAGTCAAGATGTGGATGTAGCTTGCGGTAATACTCGTTCATTTGACGCTTTGACTGCAATATGCGCAGCCGGGTTTCTACAGTAAGCTAGCTAGCAAGACATGAAAATTCCAACTGAATTTTAGGCTTTAATTCCTAACACAAACGCCGGACGACAAAAGTGCCGATCATTTTTTGAGAGGAGGGGACTTGACGTAGCTTTCTTATGTTGAACAAGCAGTCGGATATTTCCAGCAAACTTGAAAAGCTGAAAGCTTAGAAGAGTTAGGGACATTTACATCGACGTTTTACTGGTATATTACGCGCGCAATGAAGCGTATTTCGTAGTTGCCATTATTTTAACGTTTTTCTGATGATGAAAGTGTCGCTTCTTCAATTTCGCTATGAATTTCGAGAGTATTTGAAGTGAGTCGGTAGTGCTCGTCTAAACTTTTATATCGAGCAAGCCATCTGCGGTGTCTAAATGAACGCTGAGATGAAATTTTTCCGCTTGGAGACGAACTTACATAGATGCGTTTTGAGTGACGGATTTTGCGTGTATTGTTAGTGAATATAAGAAGCCATGAGATGATAAAATATTTCGATTATTGTGACAAGGAATGATAAAACACTGAAGACGGAAGTTGTTCTAACCTTGGTAGATATTGGTTCATTAGCAAATGAAGACAAATTCCTCCTTCTCCCCTGCTAAGTGGAAGGATAAGACACCGTGCGTTATCATGCCTTCCTCAACCTCTTCGCTTCCGACGCAAAAAGATTTTTGACGACTATGCCACAATAGTGAATGTGTTAAGAGCGTCAGAGCTGACGCTGACGTCAAATGTCGACTAAAATCGATGCTTTAGCCAACGTTTACTTCATTTACTCGCACTCTGTGGTAATGCAGCTGCTACCTTTATGACGACGAGGTGAGTGGCCGTCGCAAATTGGCCAGAGGCATTTCGCTTTTCAAACTAAATTCGTTCATAAATATTCAGTATTTATGAATCGTCTTCGTATGTCATCCTTCATAAGCCCAAAAGAAAACAGCCTCACTCCTCATTAACAAGTCATAAAAATTCATCGGACAGCTTTGATTTTATGTTATTTTTTAAGTTTCCACACACAAACAATATTATCACGAGGTCGTTCATGTGCCCCGGAGCATATGCCTCCACCTATGCTTCTTCCGGTGCAATGGTGACGTGAAGTTATGAAACTTGTCGCACCTCCTGACAATACTTGATTTATTCCGAAGTTTCTTCCCGTTCCAAGGATTATAGGCTTCTAAATATGTCCCAGGAATGCACGTCATTTCTGGCTTTGAATAGTATCAAATACATATCGGCATCTAGAAAAACGCAACTTCCTTGCTCAAAAAATTTGTGCAAATAGATAGTCTGTTCAAAGCATAAGTGCCGTTACTGCACTTTAATTTTATTGGCATTTTTTAGCAACAGCTATTTCTGATCGTGCATTTATGAAAGCGCATATCATGCCACACCTTCCAGTGTTCTTGCAGTCGTTGGCCTTGCCTTTAGAGGTGAGATCCAAATCTTGGAACATATTTCTTTAGCGGACCTTTACTTGAGCTTTTCTGAAGGATCACATCTACAAATAAAAATGCGTAAGTTGGAATCCGTTCTTAGAGTGTTCACTAAAACTAGTCTAAGAGTGATTGGCATAAGTTAACGATACATATTACTTTTTAATTCGATAATTTTTCGTGGCGTAACTTGATAAAATGTGTCCGAAGTTTTATACGTTCTTACCGGTTTCATTATGACAGACATGATAAAAACCTTACGAGGTGTTTTGGTCTCGAGTCTCTCATCCAACAAGAAAAAAAAGAGCCAAAAGAACCGAAAGGCTAACGAATTACCTCTTGCCTTCTGCTGATATGGCCATCCAAATTCGATAGTTGCCAGTAGGTGATGAAACACAAAGGGTGATATGGAAATATTTTGACTCGGCATATATTTCAACTATCGACTAGAAATTCCCTTGAGTCAGTGGTGGGTGACTATGGAGCTAGGTTTCGCTTTAAATTCGTTTTTGCAGATGTGGTTCTTATTGTAACGCCAGTTTCATTACCTCACAGGAATACGTGAACTATCGGTTGTAGTTTTGCGATGCAAAAATTTTCTAGAATGTCCAATGTCAGGGCCGGCTATCTTAACTGGCATCTCAAAATGCTTGAAACATATGTAGAAAATTGATGAATCAATGAAAGTAATTTTGCGTATTTCTTATAGCCTCATCTTTAGAGGTTTCGGAGGAAAAGAGCAGCACAATGTCTAAACAAACCTGTTCATAGCCCTGAAATTGTTCATTTTTAGTTATGCAGCCGTCATGCTGCCATCCGTCGAATAGTTACGCAGCCATCCGTCGAATCAGTACTCGTGTTTTTATTTTTCCATTTTCGAATTCGGTTATCCGGGTAATTAGCTCCTTTAGATTCGCAGCAGACGATGTATTAAATTAGCATTTCGCAGTGGAAGTGTACAAGGGAGTAGACGGGCGGCTGAAATTGTCTTGTCTCTGGTTGGAAGATTGGTAAGCTCAGGCTAAATCGCAGAAATTTTTCCCTGGTTGTCGTCATCGCTTCTAAATAATGTAATGGCAATTTAATTAATGCGGTTTGTGTTTCATGCATGCATATAGTTATTACTGATGACGAGGTTGAATGCAGCAAAGTGAAATGTTCACGCAGCTGCTTACGCACTTAGGCTTTCGGCTTGCTATCGTTGAGTTTTGCTGGGTTGTTAAATTTAAATATGACTGGCGGTGACTTTTTAGGTGGACTTCATTTTTCACGAACGAATAAGATTCAGAAATTCATGTTTGCTAGCAAGGGGCTGCTTTGAAAGGATACACGAGTGGAAAGGTGTATCATGGAAATTCGATGGATAGGCGTTTTTAAATCCAAGTGCAGTAGTGCAACGGCTGGTCACACATTCAAAAAATGGCAAAACACCGAGTACTGGTGCTCTCACATGTGAAATCGATATTAAATGCTACTGCATCGTGTGTACAAATTAATTACCAAATTCCGTGTCCTCATCGGTATGGAAGGAAATTACTTCATGAAATCATTCTTTGGTATATATTTTAGTTATTATAATATCCATAAAGTTCACCACTACAGATTTTTTTTCGAAGTAAAATACTAAACAATCAGGTAGACGGATATATAAACGTAAGCTCACAAAGTCTGACATCGCCATAATGTTATTTCATTAGAAGTCGTGCTGCTGTATGAAAACGGATTGTTTAGTGGTTGAGTTCGTGCTGCAGTTGGCAATCTTACCGCTAAAAGAAAGGGTCACCAATGAACGTATTTTTATTTGTGTTTGTGAGGCATCTCACTCTTTTGCGAAGTATTCACTGCACTTTAGAGAAGAGTACTATAAGTACAGCATTCGTGAAATTTGTGATGCGCATTAATTTATAACCAGTTGACATGTGCCATACAAATATGGCAGCTATCGGCTTACACGTATCCACAAAACGAGCTTCAGTGAGTGGTCCACTGATCATTTTGACAAGTCACCCTTAAGGGACACTGCTTTCACATATGATAATTGTTACGAATCTTTTTTAAGCCGCCCTCCTTTTCTCCTCTCCTCGTTCTCTGTCCTCCCTCATCCTCTTTTCTCTTCCTCCTCTCTATCCCTCGCTTGCCGTTCTTCATTGGAAATTTATTCAGACCTGTTTCCTTAGCACGGCAAGTTTTTTCTCGATCTGAAATGTACTTGCGTAAAACTGCTCAACAGGAGAGGGTAGTGAAAAGGATATGCGTGACGTTCATGACCATAGCCGTTTGTTTTAACTGTCGTTTTTTTCGGGAACTTCATCAACTTGAAGTTCTCGAAGGCTGCAATTTACCTCGGCGATTTAACGCACCTCATCGAGCTTCGTCTGGTTTCGGTGCTAACTAATGCAACTTGTTTTTAGCTAATATTTCTTCTAGATATTTAATCAAACAATTCCTTTCTGGACGCTGAAAAATGTTTCATTGTCGCCTACAATATGAAGAAAGCAGTGGATTTGCGTTATGGAGAGTTAGTGATTTGGTTCGAGAATATTTGTTTGTTCTGTTTCTAACACTTCGTAACACTTATACGATTCAGAACTATTTTTTCTGATGAAGAAAAAAGTGTATGGAAGAACACTGATTAGAATAGTTGAAGAGGGACGGTAATAAAGCAATGCTCATTTTGCAGTGAGCGCATTCCGGCACTATGATAGTTGTCATTCTATCCCTCTCATCTCCTCTTTCATCTCAGCCTGTGCCTCAGTTTTTGCAATGACGATCCTTTATATTGCCTATATCAAAGTAAAAAATCTGCAGGTAATAAAACCATCTTCGATGAGGCTTTTCATTCAGCAATATCTACACGCATTAGAAGTGCATTTCCACCGAAAATTTTGCAGTTAATTGATTTTTGCACTTCCGTTTTTCATGAATTAATTCTTTCTTCCGTCCGTTTTACTTTGGATTTCCGTCCGAACGGAAGTTCATACATAATTTGTGTGCGATAGGGTAGAAAGTTAGTTGTATTTAATGCAGTTATTGCTAAATTTTATCACTGCAAAGCTTTGCGCACGCCTCCTCCCTAGTCTGCGTTCCGTTCTCTCCTCCCTACCTTCTCCTCCTATCGAGGTACCAGTTTGCGCACTTATCTTGCACAAAATTCCACGACCATTTTCTTTGCAGTGTGCAGTAGGGAATACTGAAATATGATCAAAACATCGTAGTTATTTTTATCTGATTGTCATGTCGAATGTCGCATTATGAATAAAAGATTAGGGAGACGGACATGTCTGCGGGTATTCACGTCATATTTGGCGGTTATTTGAAGCTAATTTCGATCGCCTCGCTTCTCATTTGGTTTTTCGTGTCCTCCTTTTCTCGGCTTTCGTTATATTCCACATTACATTTCCCTCAAAACGCAACAACCGGTGAGGTGAGATGTTTTTGATTTGTGCAGCTTCAGTGGATATAATAAAGGATATAAACACAAACAATCGTCTTTTCGTTCATTTTCAGGTCGTTGTCGTCGATTTTTTCAAATGAGTGTAGAATAGAGTCGTCATCGCTGTTTAACCCCTGAGTGGAAGATGCATGAAAACATATCATTGGAGCAGCTCTCAAATCTTGGAATGTTTCAGAGTGTATGTGCTTAAATAGCCATCCATTTTCGCACTTATGTGTTTATGCGCGGTGCGCCAATGCCTAATATTTGTTCACTGCTGGACATCAATAGCAGATAATTGTAGTAATTTTTGTTATAGAAGTTGGAAATGTTGTTTAATTATTGGGATTTTTGTCATTCTTTCTGCATTTTATGAAATGAACTTTATAGAGGTATATTCGAAATGATTGCTGTGGTCGTGTACGCATATACAGCTCTAAATGAGGTGAACTGCTTGTGTGCACAGGCATCGAGCTGAGAGGATGGCCGTTTGATGCTTAGAAGCTGAAATTATTGGATTAGTACCTAAAGGTGGCGTTAAGCACTTGGTCATGCTCGTTTGCATATTTGCAATAGTTTCTGCAAAACTGCACTTGCTCTCAAGCGTCTTGTTCCGGCTCGACCAACTAATGTAGAGAGTGGTTAAATTTCGTCGAGTTACAGTGTGCTCATTTATTGATCCATCAAATTTGAGAAGAACGAAAGCACATTGGGTTTGTGAATAAATTTGCATGCACTTTGCACTAGTCGAAAATTCTCTTTACTCCAATGCAAACGATTCTTTCAAAAAGTTCTGCGAGCAATGGAATTTAATTTTTGCAATTTCTGCGCACAAAGTTACTCCAAAAACAATGAAAATCATTTAAAATATGGCGGATCGTATGCTTTGTTTGTTATTAGTTCGTTGTGAAATGGGCTTAGCACAGTAATGGAATGCGAAAACATGCTGTCAGCTGTCGGGCCGGCGCTATCACCTCTCATCATGGTATATCTGTCTGAAGCAGTTCGCACATCCATTCATATTAAAATTCTCAAACAGCATTAGAACCTCAAAAGGAAAAAGTAAGCAAGAAAATTTCGTCACCTTGATTTCTGGATCATTTTCATAGCTGAATAAAGAATTCCTGAAGAGATCTGAATAAACATTTGGATGCTTATATCCGATTCACTTGATTCGCCTTATCAACTTATTGTAGTGTTATCATTGTGGGCCCTTCAAAAACCTCATAATTGGCAGCTCCCACTGCCACCAGCATCTGTTTATGATCGCAAATCGACAGTTTCGCAGTACTGTTTTTGGAAGTGATAAATGGAAAGAATATCCCGGAGGTTGGATATTTTCAAGGAAAGATCTTGCAGAAATGATTGGGAGCAAAAACTTTCCTCAGATATAATTCACCTTTCAAAATGCTCAATAACGCAATTTCGAGGATATTAAGAATCGTCCGGTGAATGATCAGTCGTTTCAATTTAAGACGGATTTGTCGGTTTTAAAGCTCTCGCAGAGAATTGCACATTTTGGCTACTTCTTCGATCGTCACAGTATTTTCTAAGACTTATTTCACCTCCGTCGTTTCCGTTGTTACCGCTCTAGATTGGATGTTAATGATATATTTTCTAAAGAAAAATGTAAGCAATAAACTTTTCCATTTTAAGCGTGCGACTTTTCAGAATTTCACGTCATTACGAATTATGACCGATTCGAAGTACGAAACGTGAAAGAGCAAATCACTGGTGAAGTAGCAAAGTTAATGCCACTCGTTAAGGGTGCAAGCACATAAAACATCTGGCTGATATCACTTCATCAAGGGGCAAGACACTCATTAAATGCTTAGAAATTACTGAAGAAAGAGTCCTATGTTTTATTAATCAATTGGCTATCAGAATATTCGAAGCTGAGAAATGTGTATGTCCTTTTCCATAGAAAAATCTAATAGGCAGCTTAGTAATTTCGTGAAAGACTGCAGACTTCACACTGGAATACGTAAAAAATTTCAGCGATATATTGTACATTTCCCACTGAATGGAGCTCTTCCAGAGAGCAGACGAAATGGTGAGGTTGGGTGCTGTGTGATTCTTGGAGTGTTATAAATTTTGAGCGTTATAAATTCCAGTGCTGAAACTTGTACAACCGTTTGCTGGTATAGTGCTTGCGTTTACACTCTCCATGAATTGCAGTAGTCTAGCGATGTGTTTATTTTGATTAGCTAAACTACAGAGCTGAAGGTGAAGCATAGTTCGACATTCGTCTTGTTAAGTAACGCTTCATAATTAGTGCATGTGCGTTGCTTTGATGTCTGTCTGTGCAGAAGTTAGCTTCAGCTCGAAAGCCATCGGATCATAAATGTCATAAATGGATCCCCTATTCTACAAGTCTCAAGTTCACTTACCGACTTCTCGGGTCGTTATGCACACCTAAAAATGACGAAGAATTTGCGCGTTGAGTGAGCCAGTTGAGTTGCAGGCCGCGAACAGTTGAGCGCGAAAAATTTATAGCTGGAATTGTTGCAGAAGATTCCAACGAATGATTGGTTCGACAAGGCATAGATGCGCTGACGAGCATATTTTCTTAATGCACTGTAAATAATGATGTCGACGGCCAGAAGAGTTCGTATCGTATCAGCTTTTGCGCTGCTTGCACCTAACAGTCAGTGATATTCTATCGCAAAAAGCTATCGGTAAACAACCGCTCAGTAACACTCAAAAGTGCAGTTTTCTTCAGTAAGCAAGCGATTAGGTGTACGACGTCATCAAGTGTGCAAGGTGGCATTTCACGGCAGCCAAGAGCAATTTGCGTTTTTCAATGCTAGAAACGTCGTATAGGGGGCTTCCAAACGTATGTTACAAAGGCGGAAGTGAATAGCCGAATTCATTATGTAAATTGCATCTCTTTTTATAAATAAATGCATTTAGAGCCTTCCTTATAATAGCGCTGTCAATGGTGCATCTGCGTCCTTTTTTAGCTACTAGTAACTGTCGTGTAGCATTTAAATAAGGCAAAAGCCTTTCCTCACGTCCGGTTTGCATCTAATCTGAATTCAGCAGCGGTTAAAGTATAACTATTTGCAAGGACTAGCCAATCGGAGAAGTAGGAGTGTCTTTTGCGGAAAGATATTTTCCTCTGTTTCCGTCACCACATTTTCCCTCTCTTCCTTTATTACCACTGCAAATTTTTAAGTTCCAATTGTAATCATACTTTAAAGAGGCAAAACTCACATTTTCTTTTGACTCTGCACCAATAATCTGACAGCAAGAAATCGTTCTTTATATGTGGAGGAAGTTGAGAATTGTTCGTTTTTAAAAGGAAACTGAAAAAGACGAGTGAGATCTTCCTCTCTCTTCACGCGTTTTGTTGATGCTTTTTATCTCATGAGTGCTGAACTATCGAAAACAAATAGGCGCTCAGAGCAAGGAACTTGATTCGCGCTTGTTATGATCAATTTTAAGATATTCCACCAAGAGCGCTACCCTCGTGCAAGAAGGTCGACAAAGTAATCGACCGGGAGAACCATTCTTAGCCCGAAATATATGTTTAGTGTCTTCTGAAACCTACATATGGATAAATAGGTGACCATTGATAGGTACCTCATTAAGATTTTACGATTTTCAAGATAATCTCACCTTACTAATAATGGATCTCTTCAGTCAGGCATATGATGCAAGAACTTCCTCTGTGCAATTTTTCACAGACAGTAGAATAAGAAGTTGCATATTGATGACGGATTTTGCGTACCTTCCTTCAGAATCAGTCGACGTTACCAGATTAAAAATCGTTGTAGATAGCAAATGTTTTAAAACTATTTCCAAATATGCTTAGTGCAGTTCTTGTGCTTCAATAAAACTCTTTGTAAGTTTACAAGTCGATAATTTCCATCCCTCCTATATCATGATAAACAGACTGTGCACATGCCTACCACACAATGGAATTAAGAGTGGACACGCGTTCGTATGGACCGGATGTTTTTGCGCCTGGGGGGTGCTTTTAACAAGACGTGTGTGCATAAAAGGCGTTATCCCATACGCAATCGCGTATTTGCGTTGTTCACCACTTCACCTCGTGAGGAAGTCAACAAATTTAAAGCGATTCTTTGCCGCTTGCGTAAACGATTTACGGACGTGGCTCAATTGGCATTCCCTCACGCTTATTGCCTTCGAATGCCCTAGATATAACGCTGTAGTAATTTTATAAATTGTACATCCAGTCTGGGCACCACTTAAGAAATAAAGACATCTAGAGCAAATAAGTATAGGAGCGTCGGCTGTAATAGAGACATGAGAAAGTAGAGGGAAACATTCCCCTAGGAACGAAACTGGAACGTAACTCCATAGAAAATAGAGCTATAACTAAAGACTCATAAAAAAAAACTGCAATTAATGGTTCTTCAGGAAGCCTACCCGGAATTAGCTAGCACAGGACCTTTCAGGGAACAAAGCTGTCATCAAAGACACCAACACGAAAAGTCGTGACGGAAAGAAGAGCGATATTAGTAAGTGCCACATCACTACTGCCTCTTGCAGCGATTAGGCGAAGAAGAAGGAAGAAGCGTTAGGGAAACCTTCATGCCAATCGCGCCTTTTCTTGAAGAGCTTAATGCGGATTGACTGCAACATTTATCTGTCTTTTGTTTCTCACATTTGGGCGGCGCCACTTTTTCCGTTTTTTGGTTAATTTTAATTAATTAACTGTTTCGATTGATTAATTTTCCATATATTTTCTGTGTCATCGAAAACGTTTTTAGAAATGGGATTTATGTGTCAGTTTTCATCAACACATTTACGTTGACTGTTGATGTATACACTATAATATTTGGAGAAGGAGAAAGAAGGGGAGAAATGGGATGAGAAAACGCATTTTCCCAGCTATATGTGGGGTAAAGCCTAACTAAAAATAACCAGTGAGAGAAGACCATCAAAAACGCGCGACTATAAATATTCAATAAGTGGCCAATGGCTTCGTTAAGCTCTCAGTGGAGAAAAGTGAGGTTCAGTGCAAAAAAGTGAAGCAAAACAAGGGCGAGAGTAATTGCAACATTGCAGTTAAGGGATTATGAGAACTGGAAAACCTTTTTGTCGTGAGGGGATGTAAGTGGATATGTGACGAAATGGGAGGCAAAGTGGAGGGGAAACTATAGTGGAGAGAGAGTGCTAGAGACGAGAAAGCAGATTTGAATCGAAGTTTTAAAACACTCTTGAATGCTATTAAGCACTTCTATTTGATACGTTCGAGTTGTAAATCGCGACGAAGAAAATTCGAATTGCTTTCGCACAATTGGATTTACGCTCTCTTCTCGATTTCCATGCTTGCGTTCTTAGCTGTTAGAAGCAGTTTTCCACTCGTTCGCCATCACATGGCAATGATCGCGCCTTACTCTGTCGTCGTTTTCCCCAGCACTAAACTAAACAGACGGCAAATTAATGTGAAAAAACACCATTATGTTTTTGTGCCTTCCTCATCGTCACCACTAGTGTTTGACCCCGAAAATTCGGAGTCCTCAGCGTTCTCGGAGAAATATTCCCCACCTCGAAGGTTATGCTGAGTTTCACGAAAATCACTCAGAGAACAGTCCAGCTCACTCCTGAACTTCGAGGTGATCATTTCAGGATAGATGAATTCAGGACTTACTGTTGCGAAAAAAGATCACTATAAAGTCGGCTTATCATTGGTTTTTTTAGATGGAATTGCGTTCAAATACCCATCCGAATACCTCACCATCCAAACGCATTCAAACTCTTGTATGTAACATTTCAATGTTTTATTCAAAAATTGCGAACGCTTTTTTTTATCTTCAAAAAGTTATGCAAGGAGTAGTTTTGGGATCAAAGATTCGCTAGTCTTTTTTACAGTCTCTGCATTGATGGTTCTCCTTTGATGATTTGACATGTAATCTTCAAGTGCTCAAGAGGAGGAAGTTGGGGAAG